>WURV02196659.1:0-11953 GCA_011762755.2 Epimenia babai | reverse complement strand
ATATGTACATCAATGTACGATATAGCTATATATGTACATCGATGTATGATACAGCTATATATGTATATCGATGTATGATATAGCTATATATGTACACCGATGTATGATATAGCTATATATGTACATCAATGTATGATATAGCTATATATGTACACCGATGTATGATATAGCTATATATGTACATCGATGTATGATATAGCTATATATGTACATCAGTGTATGATATAGCTATATATGTACATCGATGTATGATATAGATATATATGTACACCGATGTATAATATAGCTATATATGTACATCAATGTATGATATAGCTATATATATACATCAATGTATGGTATAGCTATATATGTACATCGATGTATGTACATAGATGTATGATATAGCTATATATGTACATCAGTGTATGATATAGCTATAAATGCGCTATATACAGTAGCTATATATAACTATGGATCATTGACTCCCACATAACGGAACAAGTGGGGGTAACCATGTTAGTCTATGTAGGTAAAGAACCAGGAAAAAACGGTAGCACCTTACGAGACTAAAAAAACTTTATTGAAACTCTTTGTTAGTATCATAAGGTGCTACCGTCTTTTCCCGGTTCTTTTCAAAAGGGAAAGAACTTTTGAAGTAAAAATAAAATAACAGCATTTGGAATTATGTTATGTTTATGTTATTGTTCAAACAGTTGTTTTACTATGGTGGCCATTGTGATTTTTTTCTAATCAAACTTGTTGCGTACTGGCTATGTTCTGCATCCCAATGGTTCCGTTCGCAGCTTAAATATGTGCAGTGGTTAGAAGCACAGCTTTTTAGGTGATAAGTTCCGACCTTGAATTCGCAGAAAAATCATGATTTTTCCCCACGCTTTCCCCGAAATAAAATAATCGAGATTAGAGAGAATGACTTTTGGTCATCTTGTCATAAAGTCCGTAACTACAGGCTGGGTCTGCGAAATAAAATAATCGATATTAGGGAGAATAACTTTGGTCAACTTGTCATAAAGTCCGTAACAACAGGCTGGGTCTGCGTAATAAAATAATCGAGATTAGAGAGAATAACTTTTGGTCAACTCGTCATAAAGTCCGTAACAACAGGCTGGGTCTTCTCCCTTAGATGGACCATAATTGGTCATGTAAATAGGTTACAGTATATCAGTGTCTCCTGCACTTCAGATTTCTTTTCTCTTTTTCTTTCGACATTTGTATTCTATTTTTATTTACAAATGTCTTTTTTTGAATGGAGGTACTGGGAAGACGTAAAGGTTTTTAGTTGTACCCCCCACGCGAAAATATATCAAGCCACGATGTCTTGTGGATGATTATCTTTTTGTTTTGAATATTTTTTTAATTGTACTATACACTCTCTCCGTCCTGATGATGATCTACTTGTGGTTCTCAACTTTTTTGTCCGTCTTTTAGGGCTTAAATTGTGCTAATTTATCATTTATCAATTATCATTTCCAGTCGCCATCCATGTATTTTTTGTGGTTATTTCTATAGCCAATCTTTATTAATGTATCACATAAGAAAGCTTTACGTAATTTATTTATTGTATGTGGTGTACTGATATTTATTAGTGTTGTACTGTATATGATCGTTGATAATGTAGGCTGATCAGTAGACTGACTACAACATTACAGGCTGAGGTTACTGTATTTACTCAAGTAAAGTGTGTTTGACAGCTAAGCTGATAAGTACACTTTAATCTAATTCATTTCATTTCATAGCCTGTGGTAAATATGACAGACGGATTAGACCCAATTGTATGGAAAACCGGGTCAGGAAGAACTGTATCTCCATTTACAGTAGTGATTTGGGATACCTATGGACAGTCTTAATAAGTCACACACTCCACCAGGTCTGCGGTAGTTGATATTACATTGTATTTACAATGACATAGGAAAGAAAGATAGCAGGGTTGCCAACTCTCCCGGTTCATCCGGGTAATCACCCGGATTGACAAGCCATCACCCTATCTCCCGGATCCATGAGATTTTCGCCCTATTTGTGACCCCCGCACCCTATTTCACATTATTTTTCACTTAAAACCCACCCGAATGCTGTTACTTCCCGATTTGTCTCGAATTTTCGTCAGTCTTGAGTCTTGACAGCGCGTGCATCATGTGACTTGCCACACAGAGGTCGCACTATTTACCCGGATTACACGTGTGCATTTTTTTTTAATCAATAATTATCGGTACTCTTAGGTTACGCGACATAGTCTTCGCTAAAACACTTGACTGTTAGTGTTGTTGTTTTTAGTTGACATTTACGATTTCTGGAAAAACTAAGTCAAACGATCGTTACTAATACTACTGTAGTTATTTTTACCAAATAAAAGTTATTATGTACTAGTACTTCAGTATTTTGGGCACTTTGCAAGGTAAGCCATCGTTAAATGATGAAGTACTACTAATCGTAGTATGTTTTACTGTACACCCGATGTACCACCCGGATTCAAGGTGTGAGTGGTTGGCAACCCTGAGATAGTGAAGGAGTAAGCGTCATAGAGACCGTCAAGAGATCATCCAAAACACAGACCTCCACAGGCAGACGGCGTTTCAGACGCTTTTTGCATGAAAAATGCCACCGTAATAATAGTAATAATAATGACTAATTTGTTTTAGAAGCGCTCTAATGACTAGTATGTCTCTAAAGTGTCTACATGCATTTGGTTTAATAACTAATTATTGTATTGCACACAATAGATAGTTAAGCCATAGCCTAACACAACAGTTAAATGAAACATCCATTGCCTTCAACCTATTATCGTACTGAAAACGCTAAGCTAATTTAAGATTTAACCACTGACCATGGACTGCTATACTCTCACTATTTGTGACTTTGATATACTGATTGTTATTCTTATACCATCACACGTATTGTCACCCAATTTACTCCTAAATTATCGCATTGTTCTTTACTGTGTGCATTGTTACATAATTCTTTTGTCAGTTCTTATTCTCAGTGGATAGCTGTGCTCTACCACCTGTATATATACCTGCATTGTAATTCCATTTTCATCACCTGATGAAGCATAGTATTTATGCGAAAGCTTGTGATCAATAAATCAGTTAGTCTATATAAAAGGTGTTGCCCTTTATCTCCTAAGTTATAGTTAGAGATAAAGCTTAAGGTTGAAGTTCAAGTATGCGTACCATCGTTACACCTCTAGTTATGAAAATACTATGAAATTTTTTACTGATCTGCTAAAAATCATTTGTTACAAACTGTTTCAATTAAATCAGCCATTAGAGAATCTTTTAAATAAGTTATGGATGATGTAGTTGCAGGGTTCGCGCTATTGCCATTTTTTTATCCCCAAAAAGCAAAACTTTTAAAAATAGCTCCAAAAACAAGTTTGGTGAATTTTTTTGTTCAAGACTCCAAAGTTTTATGTCAAAAACATATGTGTAAAAAAAACAAAGAATGTTATTCTCTCATCCGTGCGTCGAGTGTTGTTTTTATGTAATCTACATTGGAAATCACTCAATAAACATACAGTAATCATTTGCTAAATGAAATGCTAACATGGCTTTATCAAAGGTGCAAACTGTCGTTTAAGTAACGCCCCGGTCACGGAAGTGTTAATATCCATTATTGAAGAATAGGTTACATGAAAAATTGAGCTCTATTAGCTCTCGGGGTTAACGTTGTCACAACACTTGATATAAAGTGTATTTGAAATAGGAAAAATGTTATATTCCATTGTGTCTATCGTATTCGCTAAAAATTTCTAATGAACAGTTCCCGTTTTGTATTTCATGCGCTTTGACACTTGTCATATTCATTTATAACTTATTCACGCCAGACACAGTCTTTGCCTCCAAAGCTGTAGATGCATGGGTTGTAAACATATAGTCGAGCAACTTAATATTTTCAGTGCCATGAAAAATTAAATGTTACAGTTCGCAGTCCTGCATTCGCTACGCAGTATGCAGCTTAACGGCGAATACGTAAGGGTGACGTAATATTCCAAAAAAATGGAGGGGACTATATTTTGACACATTAAGATATATTAAACAGTAGTTTTAGTTCGCTTTTATGTCTAGATATTTCTTAAGTTTTTTATTATTATATTTATTATTTATGTCGTACTATGATATCCTATCATTGCCTACTATGTACATAGCCTGTTAGAGTTGTCTCCTTCAGAATGGAACCACATTAAAAACAAATAAAAATGTAAAGAGCATGGAAAAAATCAATTATGTCAAGACAGTAGCCAGTCAAAGTGGTAGATAAGCAGGTATCATTTGAGATACATTTTGGATGTTTTGTGGTTAGTAAGTATTCGTATATATTCAAGAAGTGTGTTAAATGTGTGGAGACTGAGGTATTACAGTGCTAATTGACCAACGGATGTGATAATAAGTGGCATGAAGACTTTTGATCGCAGAATTCAGTCATGATTTGTTGAGGCAGTAAAGTTGTTTGTTAGTAATAGAAGGATGGATGGAGTCTGCAAATCCAAATATTAAATTGAAGTGTGCCAGTCGCATTCATGACCCTTAATACTAATATGACCAGTGTAGTTAGTGTATAGTACTTAGTTAAAAAGTAGGAAAGCAGATATAATTGTATCTTTGTATCTGTACAATCACGTCTAACCGTATTTTTTATTGTATGAATAACATTAGTCATATTAAATAAATAGTTGTATTAAATCAAATTTCTAGTCTAAAATTAATGATATTGCATTATCAATAGCACCAAGACCAAGTGTTATTCATAAATTTACCTAACAATGGGTATAAAAACAAACTAACCTCAATTCTAAGAAAAGCACAATGGCAGTACTATGCAAAGAAATTGGAAAAATCCTAAGGTAATATGCGAAAAATGTGGAGAGTCATTAGTGATGTGATAAAAAAACAAGCTTTCTTCCTCATATTTTATGTTGATAATAAACGCACTACAGACAAAAGCAAAAATAGCTGATGCTTTCAATAAATTTTTTCTCATATAGGATGTACTTTAGCAAAAAAAAATCCCTGGTAATAACAAACGTGACGTGTCCAAGTATCGGAGTTCGATAATAGAGTTTAGGGGGATGTATGCATGTTTACTGAGATGTTGAACCATGTGTGGGAGGCAACAGAAAATGTACAGCTATTAAAACTAACTCACATGGATTTTGGTATGACAAGTTGAATAGTGCCAAATATTCAAGTAGAAAGTGGTAAATAGTTATACAGAGGTATATTGGAGCCATTTTGTGGAGACACTTGAAAGTGAGTGTGAGGATTTAGCATCTTGGCAGGTAAATAAAGGGAACTGATAAGGAGCAGTTCCAATATAGTGGCATGATCATTCGTTACTAATAGAATGTTAACTATAAAGATAAAGGGCAATACCTTTTATATGGACTAACTGATTTATTGATCACAAGCTTTCACATAAGCACTATGCTTCATCAGGGCCCTTGGTAGTTTCTATTAACTAGACTAACATGGCAACCCACCCCTATACTTACATAATAGAACGTAGCTAGTGATATAGGATTAAATTTAGCAATGATTAAACAAATGCACACTCTAAAAAGTAAAATATAGATTATATGTAGATTTTTCTTTATTTCACAGATTTTTAGGGTCGTTTTTAAGGTCGACGTGTATACTCAACTTTTGCTTGATTCAATGATATTGGCTGATAATGGAAAGCGAAGATAGATCAAAGTTACAATTTAACAAAAATCAATCTCAAAGAAAACTTAACGAGGTTTCAGACTATCTTTTACCGAAAACAGTCACCTTAAACCAGATTGGTGATGTAGCGATGTTTAAGCGGGTGAAACATTCTATCGGTGATATTAACACTCGGCGCCATAAAAGCACATGTCACAGGCCTGTGGATTGTACCTCTAAAACTTCTCATAATGTTCTCCATACTTCGGTATGTAATAAAATTCCCAAAGTAAGTAATTCTGGTTCATTGCCATTTTTGGAGTCGTGTGATACCCAATATGAAGAGGGATCTAGCTCAAATTTGAAGACTGAGACCAAGAATTGGCATCGATCAAAGCGTGCATTCGAATTGGCCCCAACTGGTGAATCGTATGAGTTACCATCGTGGCCATGTCAACAATGCAAAAAGATTACTAATTTGGTAAGGTCATTACAGATAGGGCAGTAATTATGTCGCCATTACAGGTCAGTTTGTATGTTATTCGTACCTATGGATTTGTCCATGTATGCCTCAAGATCAGTCTCTACATAAATCTACTATAAATATATTAATGCATGTCTCCATAAATACAATCGCAAGCACTGCAGTTTTCAAATCACATAATTATTTATGCACCTAATGTAAAACTCAAACCTTATGATTAAAAGGTATCTCCATACTGTTGATACATTTGGAATTCCTCACCTGAAATTATCAGACATTACTGATATATTGGGACATCATTGCTTTGAGAGATTTCTACACAGACTGGCAAATGAATACAATTACTCGATACCCCTGATTTCATCAGTAGTCTTAATAAGTTGTATCAATTATTTACTGTTAAGAGGACATAGCCATCGAGACTCATTCCATAATGTAGCAAATACAATGGTGAACAGGTGACTATTCATAGTTACTTGCGTAGAATAAATTAAATAAAATACCAGCAGTTATTTAACCATTCAGTATGGTTAGTATATTAAGTATGATTCAGTATATTCAGTAAACCATTTATAGAATTCACGGTAAAATTACTATGAAATAGAATATACACAAGATCCATAATAGTCAAACATAGTAACTAACTTATTATACCGTATTGTGCATACATACATTACACACCATGTCAATTATCTTTGACGCAGAAAGGCTTTTATTGACACGATAAAAATGTAGTAGACACAGATTATTGATCGGTATTCTGTAATCTCTTGTTATTAGACTATTTTATCTCCACACAGCGGTCTGCTAGCCATTCACAGTGGGTTAATATTAATAATAAAGCAGCAGCTAATCGTATCTCTCATTGTAATAATAGACCTGATAGAAAACCTTGCCAGCCATTATCGCAATTATCATTGAGACTAACTGTGCACACATGGCACCTATTACTTACTACATTTTGGAAGGAATCAAGGTGACTGTCATGCATACTGTTTATAGTTTTATTATATTTTATTTATAGCAGTTATATATTTTTATTATATTCATTGTGTTATTGGATTTGTTAGTAGATCATTGTTTAGTTATGTATAGTTCAATTGTTTTTATGTCACAAATGTATCCTAATTTAACTGTTTAAAATCTTCGCCTTTTGCCTCTTATCCTGACATCTCCTTGTCAAGGGAACAACTATCAAACCATCATATGAAGTTCATAACATTGGAGTCTTCGAGTCATATTTGATAAACATCTCGCTTTCCACAAACAGATATCCAAAGTTCTGCAATCTGGCTATATGTATTTACGGAACATCAATCTCACGCTACCTCACTCAAAACATTTGTACATTTTTTCATCACAAGCAAAATAGATAACTGGAACTCTATGTCAATCTTCCATCATACGAACTCTGCCAACTCCAGATACTCCAGGACTGTACCTCCCGACTCCTCACTCATATATGTCGCTCTCATATTACTGCTGTTCTTCACTCCACTAGCTACGCATCACGTCTCGAATCTATTTCAAGATCCTATTAACTTAAAAATGTATCCATGGCATTGATCGTTCCTGCCTCTCTTTAGCCATCAGCATTAAATCATCTGTACGCTATACTCGCTCGAATTCTTCGCCGAAATATACATTTAACAGGGTTATTAGTGCAGTCTTAGTCATTAGTGTAGGAAGCTCATAACTATTATTAATGACATAGCTCAGGCCATTTCAATCTTTTTGGTATTTTATTGATGTAAAGTGTAAATCAAATATATTTCATATCATTTCATATTTTACATCTATATGTAATTACTGTTGACTATACTAATAATTTGCGGTCCAAAAGATCCCTCAGATCAAGGGCAATCCCCAGGGCCAGTCTCACCGCACCTTTATAGCTCATTTACGTTTGACTTGCCACAATCTTTGAATAACGATAATGTTTTGATCTTAGTATATGCCGCCGATCTAGCAATATATACTAATGATCGTGAGTCTGTTGAGTCTTCACTTGACAGGCTCTATCAATATTGTTGGAGAGTAAATGGAAAAAGGTCACTTGTCTATGCAGACTCTGTGGCTTTTCACAGTAGGTTTCCCCCACTGCTCATAATTGAGGCTAATCAAATTGTTGCGTTAACCACATTTATAGGCTTGCTTTGTAAAGCACCTAATTAACTAACCTTAAATGTTCTTTATATCATTATTTCGACTACTTGAACGGCCCTCTATATCGTTAATGTAGGTTACTTTAATCGTACTTTATCTCATTGCTTTTAATGTAAGTTGTCATCATCTCATTTATCTCTTTATCGCTAAGGTGCACACAGGGAAGCATGACGATGACAGCCTTGAGAACGTCAGGAATGCCCAACCACCACCATTCCAACCACAGAACTTTATGTTAGTATGAGCTAGCAGTGAACACAGTGATTTTAGTTACCGGTACTACATGTCTGGGTAGAGCGCTTAACAATTGCCTCACCATACTGTCAGTCTATGAGCTGTAAACTATGTCCAACTTATGCGATAGTCAGACATCTACAATTAGAAATGTACAGGGTAATATTTATACAACGCACTTCACTCAGTTGTGCAGCATGCTAAATTATTTAAAAATCATTGGAAAGGGAACTTTTAATAACAATAATAATAATAATAAAATAATGATGGTGGCGGAGTTGGGCCATGGCGGCGATAACAATGACCATTGTTCTGCTGGAGCTTATTAGCTAGCAGAGTAGTTTTCAAGTTTAATGTATGTAATAAATCTTATCACTGTTTATGATGTTGATTAGAGTTGCTGATTTCAAACCTGTATAATGTTGTTTGTTCAATGGGGAAGGTTCGGTCACTTCGAAATGTCAGTTGGAAATGTAGCTTATTTTTGGTTTGGTGAGATTTTTGGTAAACTTACTTGTATAGGTATTAGTAGCACCAAAACCTCGCCTTTGCCTTTAGGTTTTATGTGAAGACACCAATCCCATATATAGTTTAATAAGTTTTACGTGGAACTTATTAAAGACAGTTGGAAGAGAAAAGGTCCAAGGATGTAATTATAATAGTGTTTCGATTAGGCCCATATAATTTGTGTATATCTATTTGTATTTTTTCTGTAATTTAGGCTTGGATAGAAAAAGGGTTTGGGACATTTGCAAGCTGTGACTAAAGTAACAATGCATGTGTAGATTTATTGTTTATTGAAATGTTATGTTCGCTACTTAAAGATTGATTAAAAGATTTAAGTGGGAGCAAATTAGTTATTATAGTAAACCAGAATCAAATGGGATTTTCAAATGACCTGGAATTTAATGTTGTGGAATTTACAATGCTATTTGCATTATGCCATTGCTTATATTAGTTTATAATAGTTTGTGATGTATTTCAGATCAAATAAAAAAAACAGTAGGAAAACAAGACAAAAAGTAGTGTTTATATGATACACCTCTTCTCTATGTCATCACTTCATGTACGATACACCAATAATGATAATGATGATAACAATAACAATGATAGCGATGATAACGATAACAATGATAGCGATAATAACGATAACAACGATAGCAATGATAACGATAGCAATGATAACGACAGCGATGATAATGATAGCGATAATAACGATAGCGATGATAATGATAACGATGATGATAGTGATGATGATAGTGATGATAATGATAGCGATGATAATGATAGCGATGATAATGATAGCTATGATAATGATAACGATGATGATAGTGATGATAATGATAGTGATGATAATGATAGCGATGATAATGATAGCTATGATAACGATAAAGATGATAACGATAATGATGATAATGATAACGATAATAATGAGGTTATTTTTATACCGCTTTATACCATGTGAAATTTGTAAAACATATTAGCATACTGTATGCATTCCACTCTTCCAGTGCATAGTTACCATGATTTATCATACATTTACAATGAATACATTTCTCTAGTTCTTATAGCAAATTCAACGTGGATACATCCTTCACTAAGGATGCAACATAAAACAAAATTGGTATTGTTCTTCATCTTTTAATTCTTAGGGTGCCACACTACCAACAGATATATTTTGTTCTGATTTTACGGTAGCTTTTTCATAATTATTATTCAGTTGAATATAAGCTGATTTAACTGCAATCTTCTAGAAGCTAGTTTTTATGGTCGAAAACGTTTTTACTAGACTTAAGTGCCACCTGTAGCATATTCAATTAATTCACCCACTTGTTACATTAATTAGGCCATATGTAACATATATTCCCGTTACGGTAATTAGGCCACTTGTAACATATATTTTATCTATTAGGCCATATATAACCTATATTTTATTAATTAGGCCACATAACCACATTACCTTATGTCTTTTCTATACACTAAAATCACAAAAAAGCAATTCCTAATGATAATGATTCATCAACAGGTCGTCAGCCAAGATGAAGAAAGTGTATCTATCCCGGCGACACCAGGACACTTTTGGTGGGTCTGACTACACGCTAGCCACGCAGCGTGGTGTACCACTCCACACAAGCCGATATCTCGTGTGTATTTATATAGTGCCAAACATGAACTAGATTTCTGCACATTTAACATTATTTTTGTTAGTTTGTATTATTTGCTTCATAATTGACTGTAATTCAAGATACATTCCTGCTGTATTTCACACTGTATACGTTCTTATGTTGCTTGAAAGTACTCCAAAACAAAAATATGTAGATTTCTGAACATTCATTGAGTTAGCGTAAAAGTTTCTATTCTCTTCAATATTACTATTACAATGACTAAACACTTGAGTCTACTTCTAGAAATAGAGTCACAGACAATTTATCCAGGAGCTTCCTTGTTTCAATGATTTAGTTTGATTATGATACACCTCTTCTCCAGAACGGCAACACAGTAATTTTTAGACACAGTGGCAAAAGGTCATGTTAGTGCAATTGGCACTAGTATTTATCAATAGCAAAATATTGCCATCACCATTTAGTATATACTTTCCCAGGCAAAAGGGCGCGGATAGCCGGATACACAAGTTTAGTGTATGAGTACAGTATTTGAGCAGGTGTTGTTATTTGTGCATTTGAACAAATGGACGGGTGAGTTTACACTGTAATAACACTAGATACCATAGAAAGCCTGTCCAATAAATGAATCTCTGGGAAACTAGTGACATGATGAGAGATAGAAGAATTACTATAATTATATTTTTTTCTCTCTGGTGTTTCAATCTGTGCAATGCTCTCATATTCACTTGCTAGTATGTGACTGGTTTACTTGTACTTATTCTGTGTTTATTTAGTTTGTGATCATCACTAAACATCATTAATGTCCATTATGTATGAATTTCAGAGTGATGGTCCTCTCCTGTCTCATGAAAGGTGATTACCCCTTGTACTTATTCGGTCATATTTAGGGCAGTAGCCATAACGCACCTTGCTACAATATCGGTAATTTTGTCACATTTATCACAAATTATTTAAAATCATCAAAATCCATAAATATTTACAGGATAATATCGGGAATGATAAAATCATGAATTAGATTAAGAAATATCATATAGAGAAGAATTATATAAAGAGGAATTGTATACGCAAGAATAATATTAACAATATACGTACTGTAGACATATATAAACAATCAACAGTTCTATACATTCTGTACAGTCTCCTACATTTTCTACAATCTAACATTTTTTGTGTTTTTTTTTTGTCACTTTTATAAGTGAAATAACCAACTCTAAATCTACATACATACACAATGTTAATTAGGATAGCCAATGTGGTTCCATAAATAGTTGGAGAGAAATGCACAGGAAAAAACCTATACCCCTGAT
>WURV02196648.1:0-11953 GCA_011762755.2 Epimenia babai | reverse complement strand
TATCATTATCATTATTATTATCATTATCATTATTATCATCTGCAAAAATAATGTAAACGTTATCGCTTTGTTGATTGTGTATTTAACGTTTGTAAAATACAGTCGCATTAATCAGAATTATTATTTGCAACCGTTAAGCTTTTAGCTTGTCACTCATTTTTAGAGTCCAGTAGTTTTATTGGCCGAAACACGCTGGTGAACTTGCGCACGCGCGCAAATTGCTTCCGTGACGAAAAATGCGATTACTAGAATACCCGAATTCGCCGAGTAAATGACGTTAATTCTGCGTAATTGGCAATAAATCACGGAGATTCTGGACGGAGCCAGTCACGCTACCGGCATCACCTTAACATGTAGTCGTAGACAGGAGCAAATCAAGAAAATAGTAGAATCCATGTTCGTTGTCAGCTCCGACAAAATTAATCTCATTAGGAAATAATAAATAAGTGAAGAAAAATCAGAGACCTGTGACATCGTCATCTTGTGTGAAACCTAATAACACTATTATACAAGTTAAACGGACTGCTCGAAATTTTTTATAGTTTGGCGAAACACGCACGAAATGGATAATGCATGCCCTCGATTGTCAAAGAAGGCAGCTGGCGTAGTGGTTATAGCGTTTTACTTTGAATCCAGGGATCCCTGGTTCAAATCCCGCTCTAACCAGTATAGTAACTGTGGCGTTTTTTGAGCTAAAAACGCCTTAAACCCCCATTGCCCACGGGGGCCTGGATAGCCCTTGCAGTGTGGTTCTGTTGGGGCTTTACCCTCTAACGTTTGCTGTGCTTCAGATGCTCTATATGCGTTCTCTATGTCTCTTACCTCCCCGCTATGTCATTATCTCATTGTAAATAAACATGGACCTATCACAGACTTAGCGGAGTGTGCGACATATGTAGTTCATATGTAGACATTTCGAACCAGTGGGGTGAATGGAAAAAGGTCAATTGTCTGCCTAGACTCAGTGGGTTTTTCACACTAGGTGTTTCCCCCACCCCTTATAAGTGCGGCTAATCAGATTGCCGTGTTAACCACATTAATCGGCTAGCTTTGTATAAGGGCCCATGATGGCTTATCACAACGAGCATTTCGGTAATCAGCCTATACATACATGCATACATGCATACACCTAGATTGTCAATACATACTCCAAATTGACAACATATACACCAGACTCACAATACAAATGATAGATCAACGATACGTGTATCATATTAACAATATACACTTAATTGAGAACACTAGATTGAAAACACGCGTAGCAGATTGGGAGTACGTATACTTGATTAATAATATATGTACTAGAATAATTAGATTAACGATACATGAAATTGATTCACATTACATGCACCCCATTCGCAAACCATTCATGTCACACAATACCTTAAGAAGAAGACTAGCGGAGCAAGACGCGGTTCACTATGACACGTTACGATGGTGAATTAAATAATTGACTATGGTGAAATGTTGGAATGACATCGCCGTGTATAACGCCCCAGTCAATCGAATGTATTTTCTTAATACATACAAACAAATGCTCGTCAAGCGATATAGCACTGTGAGAAGTGCTGATATTGTGACATGTCGAGAGGCTCGTCGAACTTGAGGTCTCTCGATTGGCCATCATGCCGCCCGAGAGAACTAATACTCGCGCGTATCCGAGCGCGCCACGACCGACCGACCGTGATTGCAATCATTCTTAATCCAACCCTATTTGATGGAGGTATTAACTAAATTAAATCGAAAACCGCTTCATGTGCAGAAAATGCGAAAACAGATAATCTGATAAAGAGAAGTAAGTCATGAATTGCGGATGAAGGTTGTGGGGAATTAACAAACTAATTAAGTGCTATAGCCGATCATTGGCCGAGATTTGAGCTAATTGAAATCGACCGCTGAAGCAATATTCAGTTTTCATGCATTTGCTTATAGAAACTAACATTTACAGAGCGTATCAATAAAGGTAATCCGAATCCGGGGGGTTAATATGTCAAGTTTTTTCATTTTGAAAATTTTCCATTTAGCTGGAGGCGCTGGTTCTAGGGAAAGGTGTCTAAAATTGTCATGAGTTTGCTACAAACTAATGAGTTTCCGTAATCATCGATTAGCAAAACTACTAATCGATGATTACCGAACTCGAAAGAGCCTTATGTAACTAATCTGGCAGTCAGGCGATGCGTCAATTTCAGTTTCGTTTCATGGATTAGCCAACTTTGCTAAGCGTTCAGTTGACCTGGTCATTTTCAATAGCACTTCGCGCGGCCATGTGTGGCAGACGTAAACGTAAGAAAGGTACCGATGGTGATGGACTCCTTTCCAATGATGAACCCAATGGAATTCTCAAAATTAACAAACTTATTGACGTATGTTAACACTATTAATTTGGAAATAAGTCGATTTATGTTCAGATAGTCTGATCTTACTGCTGATCCCAAACGTGGCCCTGCGATATTAGTATCATGCGCTCATTTTTTTCTTTAATTATTTATTATCAAAAGTTCAAATCGAATAGCGAACATAAATATAAATGTAGAAAATTGCCATCCGTCACGGTGTATATGTGACCTACATTGGACAGGAGGAGAAGGAGACGGTGCCGAGCGCCTAGATGTCGCCAAAAACAGCTTCAACAAGAAAAAGAAGAAAAAGCGGAGACATCGGTTAGTGTTATTGAGGTTGAACTTCTGTATACTTATCTAAATTTCTGCGTACCTATTTAGACATGTGTATGCTTTTTACTATCATATCATCATAATAATGATGATGATGACGACGACGATGACGACGACGACGATGATAAAATTTTATATTCATATGAGAATGCAAATTTACAATACACGCACAAATAACAGTAAACAAAAATTGGACCTACGTGTGGAGTAAATCTTGAGGTAAGCATGATTTTACGGAAGTATGCTTTTAAAGTAAAGTGTGCTTCTATAATTTGAATACGTTTGCTTCTATAAGCCGAAAGTGTCACCAACAATGCGGAAATAAAGTCACAATCATGAATGTAACGTCATAGCCTACTGTATATCTATAGATTTACTAAGTGCTAGAATAGGCTAGTCATTCCGCACGGGTACGTCTAGAATGACAGCACTACTGATCTCGCTCTATACCAAAGATTGTGTGACGTATAGCCAACTTGTTCGCTATGTTCAGTGTACGATGCGTTGTCACTGATCACCGACGCACAGATATTCCTCTACAAGCGACATCTCGCTAGATGACACGTCCATTCAATAAGGACGTAATAATTAGCAGTCTGCGACGTACTCTATGTGCATGTAACATGCATCGCTACCACCCGTATCTAATCGATCATTCCGCAGACTGACTTGCTGTCTCTAATAAATTATTATTTCCGTGTACAAATGTAGCGTGAACGAGAGCACGACGAGTGTCACGTGACCCGCGACAATGCTCGCCGCGACGATCGCGTGGCCCCCGGATACTGTCTAACGATCAACCTCTCACGTACTCGTGGCAATTATTATCGCCCTTGCTCTCTCTCGAACCAGACATGAATTATTTCACGTTGAAATCGGCGCTGTTAACTCATTACACTTTAAATATGCAAAAATCTCAAATAAGGTCACAAAATTAAGAATTGCTACATCATCTATGCTTGTAATATATATACGGCGGACGCAAACGCTTACATAAAAGAATACATAACCCGAAAGTTTGAGTTTTTCAGGTACCAATCATAAATCAGCTAGTTTGACCGAAATTCTATTTTTGTTCCACTCTGTCGTATTGGAGGTTCGATTATCAATGGAGCTCTAACCTAGTGTAACTAGACAATATACTGGAATAGTCCGTTGGTTGGCTGCTCGTATTTTTCACTCTCCTCTGGAACGCTGTGTCTCCAGTAATCATTCATAATGAGACCAATATTGATATTGAGACCGATATTGTGCTGTTGAAGTCATTCTTATGGCATACGACACTCCTCCTAAGGGCGTGCCCTTCCGCAGTGGCATAACAAAGTTTTAGAGCAGGCTCCAGCTATCTCCGTTCTCTAATGGTGCCTCTTTTGAGGATTATGCCGGTAATGATTATTATTAGTATGTATTTTAATTTTTATACTTGCGCGATTCTTTCACCAATCTCTCTCCTCATATATTTCTTCTTCACAACATCTTTGTAATTCTTTATCGTTAAGTACGTACGGAGTTTTTATATCTCAATAATTATTAATTTAGCCTTCCAGCCCTCCATACTTTCAATACATACACATTGCTTTCTCTTTATTTTCTACTCTGTAATACGGCGTAGTATAATTATAGCGGTGACGCGATCCAAAATGCACACTTTTGATTCGATCAAAGGCGAAAAGGTCTGCCTAAATCTAATATGGTATACTCAATGACCTTGTCTGTTTTGCAGAATTTTATGCACAGAGATACGCCCTTTTCTCCTATGTCGTTTTGAGCACAATTACAGAGACCAACGATTTCAATGTCTGAAAATGTCGCGCGATATATAAAAGACCCAGGTTCGCGTTCGGTTTCGTGTTCGCTTTCGGTTTCGGCCTGTGCATCAACTAATCCTAATACTAGCTGTCAATACTACCTCATGACGAGGGACCTGGCGTTCTCCATCATTTAATAGGTGATCAGATATTTTATTGGTCACAGTATTTATAGACGAGAATGACCCTTATAACTCACATGGTGTGTGTCTATAGAGAGGTTGATTTGTTGGCAGAACGATCTTTACGAGCTACCAACTAGAGGAGCTTGAGAAATCTTTCAAGGACGCGCACTACCCGGATGTGTACGCGAGAGAGATGTTGTCACTAAAGACAGACCTGCCCGAGGACCGCATACAGGTATGTCTTAAATGATACCTCTTGTAGGGCGTCGATGTGCCCTATTTTTCTGTAGTTTCCGCCGGTTGGACAACGGGCGACCTTTAGGTGACGTTTGAGCAGCAAGCACTAGGACGCGGATGTTTGAGTGAGTGACGGAGTTCGATCTTAGGCAACATATATCAAGCGACATGTAACAAAATACTCCACGCCAAATAACTGAAAAAAGTACGCTTACAGTAAAATATGTAAGCATTCAAAGAACATAGAGACGAGCGAGACATACATAATTTCAAATAATTATGCGAGACTGCATTCTTTTTCATAAGCATTCGTTTTTGCCATTTTAATTAGGCAACGGGTTGTATTCGTTATAAAACAAATGATTTTGTTATCGAAAAAGTATTGTTTCAGACATTTTGGTAACTACTGAATATTTAGTGGCTCTTGTGAGTCACTTGCTCGAAGCGAGGGAATATGAAAAGGCCATATTCGGCGTCGCGCACAATGGTGTATGATTTAAATATAGTGCCAGTGTCTTCTGTATGTGACAGCGTGTGTGTCAAATTAGAGACCAACCTTAAGTAATGGCGCAATTGCTCAGAAAGCGGATGGCCGATCACTGTCGTAAATAATTACAGTAAAACAATATATGAAAGGCAGGATAACAGTGTAGCTGAACACTAAATCACATGCATAAAGACGGTGGTTATCTACGTACGTACGTTACATTGCCTGATTGCGTTTGACAAGGTCAACCCCAGACAACAGAATAATAATCAATTAGTTAATATTTAATCTGTTGACAGACAGCAGTGATTCTCGTTATCTGTTATTTATAAGTCATACCCATTCACTTTATTAGTTATAGGCCTACAGTTTGAAGCGACATTTTACCATTTCGAACTAATGAATAAGTTAATTAACTTAAACAAATATTAGTTGTTACCGTAGCTCCACACACCTGATGACCACAATATCATCGATGTATATACGTTGCATCATAATATAATAGAAATGTTATTTTTTTTCCTGAGTTGAGGGCAACGGGCTTTTGTAAATCTCTTGCAGGATAAGCCTTCAGATGCACCCCGTTAAATCAATAATAATAATACCAATAATAATAATAATAATAATAATAATAATGTTCTCTCTCTCTCCTCTTCCCTCTCTCTCTCCCCCCTCTCTCATCTCTAGTCATGATATAAAATAATTTTTTACTCATCTCAGATCTCAGTTCTTGCAGTCGAGTACGTATTTATAACCGCCATCTATCCGGCGATAGGTCCGAATTCAAGATGGGAAATTTTTCTTTATCAACATTCGTATATAAAATTAACCAGATTCTCCTGGTTGAAATATTTGGGGAAACTATTGTAATTGGTTATTGTAATACTTCATAAGTGTAATGGGTTACACACCGCAAAGTTCCGTGAACCACTAACTCGCACGCGGTCCAGTACTTGCCTCAATGGATCGCCATCGATTGCCACAGCAGTTACCTCCCCTGAGACGTAAGCGCGTTCAAACAGCATTACTCACATATTGAATTAACAGCCTGTGTTGTGATTTATCTCACACAAAGTAATTTAACTATTAACACTGTTAGCTCTGTTTTCCATACTTTCATCGATACCTTATTTTAAGCAACGGAGGCTAATGGTCGCTCTGAATACAACAGAACCGCTCTATTGGCATACTGAATAGGTTTTCTCTAGCATTATAAAAAGCCGTTGATACAGGGGTGTAAAGTCAATAGTTAGTCATTTACCAAAGTCATCTCTAAGTACATTCCCTAGTAATTTTAAATAATTGCAATCCATTTAGAATCCGGTTTAGCGTACATCATGAACTACACAGTTACAAGCCAGCTCTCATTAACATATTATACTTCTATTTTGATTGAGAATTGTCGCCCTTCATCACTAATGATATTGCCGTCACAGTGAGGTATCAGATAGATTATTTAAGTCATGTTAATGGATTCGTCTTTTATTACTCATTGGCAAAAATACCGCAGGATTTTCGGGTTATGTCCAAAAAAGTTCAAATAGCGAGTTTCCTGGGTGCGTTTCCTCATGTGTGTGGACGTTTTAATCAACTACCTATGTAATTGTTAAGGTAACATTAAGCCAATTCTTCACAGTATTTTCTGTGCGTTTCTCCCCGCCTACTCTGAAATTGTTGGCATTTTTGGCGTCATAAATCCACCTGAGGCGCAAGTACGCCTGACGCAGGTGAACCACATGATACGATATTTTATACGAACGCCATCAAGGAAATCGACTGGCGTTTGATCGTCCCAATTAATTCTTTAGAATTGTGATGTCGTTTTATATAGTGCCATTCAGCATTATTTCCAAATAATAACCGTAAATCAAATTTGATGTCTTCTGTTGTATAAAATATTATTAAGCCGATTTTTGGATTGAGCTTCGCCAATTTGAATATATTATTCTTAAGTGGCTTTCGGGGATTTTTTGCCGTATAGGCCTCTCACCCATTCCGTGGATGAGTAAATGCTACCGTATTGTTCCAAGCGTTGTTTTTTTACCGTTGGAGCAGTACGTGATGTATGAGTTTCTACAGAAAGAAGAGAATGGACTTCAACCAGCTACAAGTTAAATACAGTATCAACAGATCTGTTGGAGATAAATGACGAACTTACAATAAGCAATATTGTGGAAACTGTTGGAATATGGATTCTGCGTGTATCGCAATCGCATTCCCGATAATCACACGATCACTGACGAAGTGATTAAAATGACGATAACAACGACGATTACAAAGACGATTATGCAAATATCACGATCATTACAGCCACCACCGCTGTCACCATCACCATCACTATAACCATAACCATGACGATGACGATCACAGGGAGGCGGTTAGACGTGGTGGTATGAGCACTCAACTCGTTACCGAAAGATTGTGGGTTTCGGAGTCGCCCGCCGGTGGAGTTTCCTTCCTCCTGTTTTCAGCAAGTCACTTATCCCGGATTGCTGGAGCAAACCCGTCCCCGGAATCGGTAGAGGCTTAATATCATCTTTGGCGGGTGATATGCGCGTGTCGAAGATATTGTATCGCTGCTGAATACAGCTGCCATCAAAAAACACATTGTAAACCGCACCTGGGAACTTTTGCTGATACTCGCGGTCTATATATGTTGTACTTTACATTTTTATCAAGACACAATCACGCCACGATTACAACCTGATCATAACACGATCACGACCCGATCACGTCACGATGGAGTCAAGATTACGACATTATTTCTATCACGGTTGAATTGGCGATTAGGATAACAATGACGTCCACGATGATGACATGATCGATATGACGATGCTGTTGATGACCATGATGGGGGTTACGATCACATATTGACTATACCCACAACGCCTACAGCCGCGATGAAGAATTGAATTTAACCAGATATATAATAAGTAGTGCATTGACCAGGTCGTATGTTTATAGCACTTACAGACAAACAAGGCATCACGGTCGGGCGCCCATCGCCCAGACAATCTATGCGAGCGAGTGCCTAGGGACCCTCGCGCGCGCTTTGCCTCGCGTATTCGCCGCTCTAATTAAATCAGTATTATGTCCGCTAATTACATACGATGGAACGGCGAGAATGGAAATAAGCTATTTGCAATTTCAGGTATCATTACGTCGGGTTAAATGATTTGTATGGCGTGCGCCGTATAAGCGAGAGTGAGTTGATTGATGGAGCATTCAGTCCCTCGAGCGCCATCTCTCACCGTCCCCTGAACCACTGATTACCTGGCATCGATCCGCCGAGACCTACCTGAGCTTACCTGCTCCGTAACGCGACGACGAACCCCATTAACCAATTATGACCAACCTGATTCTACAATATCGTAATTAATCCGGGCTACATATAGAGACGCGTTTCGAGCGAATACCCACCCGCCATTCCTCTCTCCCCATACACTGCTAGCCCTATGTACCTGACGCATATTAATTTTGTATATATTATATATATATATTAGATTAATCCATAACTCACGGAGTCTATCATGTATAAGTCCAATCATGATAGTTCGGTGACAAGCTGATTTATGTAATATTTTTAGTTATATTTTCTTTATATGTCATCTGACTGTGTATGCCTATTTTACTTTCTATTCATTCATGGTATACCGAGTTCGATTTTGAACCGTATTCCTTGTGTTTCCAGCTAATCATAGTGACCATAAATTTGTAAAGTGTCTTTGATAGCCATTTGATGTGTTAAAAGGGTACTATAAATCAATAAAACTTCATTTCATTCCACTCAGCCATACAATCCATATATCTCTGTTCTCTGTCTTCATTCTCTCTTAGGGTGCCTCTCCTCACCTACCGACCCACATGTTGACCCACATCAAGAAACATCCGATAAAAACATCATCAGCCGACTCTGTTCCCAAACGTGTAATGAAATTCTTCCTCTCTGTTCTTTTGAAATATCTTGTCCAATATATTAACATGTCCTTCAGCAGCTGCTCTCTCCCACAGACTGTGAAGACAGCCACTATTACCCCTTTACTCACAAAGTTCAATCTCGATCGCAACATCCTGACAAATTTTCGACCTGTCTCTGACCTAATCTGCTTCGCCAAACTATTTGAACGCTCAGCGTGCTGCCAACTCACCCGCTACCTCACAACTAACTCCTTGCTCTCACCTCGACAACCTGCATACCGACAAAATTTAGCATCGAAACTTCTCTACTCTGCATCTGTAACAGCATCGGATAATATCTGGATAATGGCAATTCTGTTGTTCTCATTCTGCCCGATTCAAGTGCCGCCTTTGACACTATCGATCACAACTTTCTTCTTACTCGTCTTAGATCTCGATTCGGTATCATTCATTCAAGTCCTCATCCTTTACCTTATGGCGTACCACAGGGTAGTGTATTTGGTCATATACTCTATTCCGTGTACATTACCCAGCTTGGCCACATCATCGATAAACACAGCATCGACTACATGTTCTGCGATTGATTTTAATTTTAGCTTATTTTCAAGTGAAATAGCAGGCTTTTATAATACCCATATCATGTATTTTCGTTACAGTTTGAGTTTGTAGCACGTCGCTGAAAAAAAATGCATTTTTTCGTGACGCTCTCTAAATTATAAATGGATTTTTGCCACCCAGGTTTGGTTCCAAAACCGACGGGCGAAGTGGCGCAAGACGGAGAAAACGTGGGGACGGAGTAGTATCATGGCGGAGTATGGACTGTACGGCGCCATGGTAAGACACTCTCTGCCTCTGCCCGATACGATACTTAAGTCGGCTGAGGATGGCGTCATCGAGTCGTGCGCCCCGTGGCTACTCAGTGAGTATCAAACATTTAAAATATGGTTCAATTAAGTGTTACACTTTATACCGCGGTTTGAAGCAGTTCGCGCAGCTAGCTAAATGATAGTTTACAAAAAGTCATAACAGGGGCAGGCAAGCTCTTCACAAATTACTCTCCTATTGTATATAATTCATTCATTTTGCCACAAATACAAGTTCTTATTTATGGCTAAGTCGACCGGAGCAGGTAGGATGAAGCAGCTTGCCTATGGGTACAACGGAAAATACAAATACTACCCAGAATTCGAAAACTCCACCTTCTTATTTGTAGGCCGATGCTCTACAGATTTAGCGATTACCCTCTCATTTCTAGTGTGGGCGGTGGAAGATTCGTACATTATTCGTTAATGGTAAATGTAAATAAGTATTTGTGAACAGCTATAGAATCGCATATAATATCCCACTTCTTGCTGCGTATTAAAATACTCAAGAGAGTTTAGTGATCAGTTAGCGAATGAAATAACACACTTGCTGTCTATATTTACAGCCATATTAGTGGCAACAAATGAGATACAGTGTACAAACTACGCACCACCTATCGTCTGCTATGTCCGCTATATGTCTAATTGTGTTTCCGGCGAATCGGAGATCTTAATGATTAAAGATATTCTAACTCGGCGTCGAAATAAAGCAATAGATCGTTAACAGCTTTCATTTGAAATACCGATTGTATCACTATCTCATGTTCGAATCAATAGGCATGCACAAGAAGTCGCAGGAAGCATGTGAGCATTTGGCCACGTCCGACATTGACGATGACGAGGATATAGACGTCACGGCTACGACCGAGTCAGCGAGTGACGACAGCAGCACCAACAGCAACAACAACAACAACAATAACAATGATAACAACAGCAGCGACAACAACATCATCATCAACAACAAAAACAACAATGTCCCATCGGTCAACAAGGAGCACCGGCGCTCGGAGAGCATCGCTTCGCTGCGGGCTAAAGCGCACGAGCATGTCCAGCGTATGCGAATCGGCCACGAATCGTCCAGGACGTCGTCTCAAGACAACCGATTATCGCATAACATCTTAACTAAATCGGATATGTCAAATAATAACGCTGACGCGGTTATCATAGGGACCGAGAGAAAAACATAATTTATTCTAGTTTTGATATAATATAATTATACGTATATAATATAAAATATTATTATTTGATAGTGCTGTTGATCAATTGAGAGCATGCGTACATTATCTCGTAGGCCTCTGACTTAAAAATGTGCATAATACACCTAATATTATGTAAATACAGACTAATAATTTTTGTTGATAGTGTATACGTTTAACTGATATTCATGATGGTTCACCATGAACAAATCTACAATAATCCCATTAATATTGTATGAGCTGTCATAACAGGATAAAGCCGAAGTTATTCGTGTTGATATTTGACATGGATATACTCGTAACTAGACGTTCTCCAACCATGATCACATTCCGATTAAATCCCATCCATTGTCATAGTAAATGTTTTTTAATAGTTTTATTTAAATCTCGCCCCTTCGTTATATTTGGGTGGAAACAACACCGTCCACCTGTAATGCATGGCATAGGTCGGTTTACAAAACACGTTGCATTACTTAAAGAATGTTAAAGTACAGCCACTTACATGTTCATCAATACAAATGGCGTCTTGACAAAAACACTAATAAATATTGATGTTTGTAAAATGTAAAATTATCGCCGTAAGTACATATGTGTATATTGGACAAGTTTATACAAGTTTAAAACCACCACTAGGCATTGCAGTACTC
>WURV02196637.1:0-11955 GCA_011762755.2 Epimenia babai | reverse complement strand
CGCGCAGTGACGCTTGACGAAGTCGCGTAGCGCAGGGCTCATGGCCCCAGCCTCAGCGCCATAGCCCACCGCGAGCTGGAGCCCAAGTACGACGGGGTGAGTGCCAGCCTCCTCTACGAGGACGGTCGGCTCGTGCACGGCTTGAGCCGGGGGGACGGGAGGATCGGTGAGGAGATCACCCAGAACCTGCTCCGGGTCGAGGGCATCCCTGACCGGATCCCTGCTCGCAAAGCGCCACGGCGGGTCGAGATCCGAGGGGAGGTGATCCTTCCGCTGTCCCGGTTCGAGGCCATCCGTGAGTCCCAGGTGCGAGCCGGGGAGGATCCCTTCCGCAATCCGCGCAATGCGGTTGCCGGCATGCTCAAGCGGATCTCGCCGGATGGGCTCGAGGAGCTGGGCATGCAGTTCCTGTACTGGGGCCTGGGAGATCTCGAGGGTTGGGAGCGGCTCTCGACCTGCGAGGAACTGGTCGCACGCATCGAAGAGCTCGGGATCCGGACGGGTCGCAGTGTCCGGGCCGAAGGTGGGGATCTGTACGGCAAGGTCCCGGACATCGAGGGCGTCCTCACCTTCCACCGGGACCTGGAGGCTCGGCGGGACGAGATCGACTACGAGATGGATGGGATCGTCGCAAAGGTCGACGGTTTCCGGATCCAGAACGCGCTCGGTCGGACGGCCCGTGCTCCCCGTTGGGCCCTGGCGGCCAAGTTCGCGCCGAGGCAGGCCCGGACGAGGATCGAGGGCATCACCTGTCAGGTCGGGCGGACCGGTACGGTCACGCCGGTGGCCGAGCTGGCCCCGATAGAACTCTCCGGGGTCACGGTGCGGCGGGCCACGCTCCACAACTTCGATCAACTTGCCGAGCGGGATGTGCGGATCGGGGACGAGGTCCTCGTCGAGAGGGCAGGCGACGTGATCCCCGAGGTGATCTCGGTCGATGCGGCTTCCCGGCCGGAGGATGCCCTGCCCTTCGCGGTGCCCGAGACCTGTCCGGAGTGCGAGGAGTCCCTCGAGAAGGAGGGCGCCTACCTCTACTGCACCAACATCGATTGTCCGGCGCAGATCCAGGGGCGCATCGTGCACCTGGCCTCCCGCAAGGCCCTCGACATGGACCGGCTCGGGCCCAAGTACGTCGAACAGTTCTTCGAGGCCGGGCTGCTCTCCTCGGTCGAGGATGTCTTCGTCCTGGACCGCAGGCGCGAGGAGATCCTGGCCCTGGATCGCTGGGGCGAGAAGGCCTTCGACAAGCTCGCGGCCGAGATCCAGCGCGTGCGGAGTCCCGAGTTCGCGCGTCTACTCCACGGCTTGGGGATCCGTCATGTCGGGGAGAAGGTCGCCCGGGACCTGGCCGAGGCCTTCGGGAGCTTCGATCGTCTTCGAGCGGCCAGCGAGGAGGAGCTCCTGGAGGTCGAGGGCATCGGTCCCGTGGTGGCCAAGGAGCTGCGGACCTTCTTCGACGGAGAGACCAACCAGCGTTTCCTGGCAGCCCTCGCCGAGGCGGGAGTCGAGATCCAGGACCAGGAGGCCACGGTTCCGGCAGGTGGATCCCTCGAGGGCAAGATCTTCGTCTTCACCGGCGGACTCGAGAGCATGAGCCGCGATCGGGCCCGCGAACGGGTCGAGGCCCTCGGAGCCGCGACGGCCAGCGGGATCAGCAAGCGGGTCACGACGGTCGTCGTCGGGGCCAAGGCCGGCAGCAAGCGCGAGAAGGCCGAGAGGCTGGACCTCGAGATCCTGGACGAGGAGGCCTTCCTCGAGTTGCTGGATTCGGACGATGGTGGTGACGGTGCCAGCAGGGGCGCTGCGAGGGACCTTGAAGGGGGTGGAAGCCAGGCAGATGCCGGGGAGGAAGCTCGATGACCGCCGCGCCCCGGGATCCCTCGCAGGACCCAGATACCTCGCCGACCGGGGAACTGCCCCCCGCGGCACCGCCCCCGCCAGGCCCGCAACCAAGGGGCCCTACGCGCCCGTCGCTCGGTTCCGATCGGGGTGCCCGGTCAGCCGGGAACCCCGGCCTGGCGATCCTCCGCCAGATCCTCAGGGGCCTGCTCCTCGGGCTCCTGATCTATCTGTTGACCCTGGCCGTGCAGATCTGGCTCTGAGATCGCGGCCGCGGGAGATGCAGGGGAGAGGCCTGCCAAGGACGAAGCGTCGAGAGGGCGAGGTCTCGGGGCCGAGGCCCCGAGACTTCAGCCCTGTTCCTCGAGCATCTTGGCGACCTTGGAGTCGGGGACCCCGCGGCGGCGCAGGCGCTTGGTCGTGCGCTCGTTGCGCAGCTCCTTCTCGAGCTCGCGCTGCTGCTCCTTCCGCCTGAGGCCCTCCTGCTCGAGGTTCTCCTCCAGGGCCTTGCCGGAGGCACGCATCCGGGCGGCGTCCTCGTCGTAGATCGGCGTGCCGGGGAGCAGGGCCACGAGGAAGCGACCGTCCTCGAGGGCGTGAACGGCCTTCTGGTCCACCTCGAGGTACTGGCCGGCCGTCGAGAGCCCATGGCGCAGGGACCAACGGTCGGAGGGCTGCAGTTCCAGCTCGATTTCTTCGTCCAGGATCCAGGTCGGCGTGACGTCGAAGTAGCGACAGAGACCGAGGAGCAGGTCCAGGCTTGGACGGGAGATGTCCTGCTCCAGGTTGGAGATCGTCGCCTGACGCACACCCAGCTCCCTTGCCATCGTGGCCTGGGTGATCTGGCGGACGCGGGTGCGGAGGTAGTAGAGCTTGAGGCCTAGACTCATGCAGACCATGGGGATGCAGCGGCCGACGAGTGGCGGGAGTCTACGGAGCGCGCCGGGCTGGCCCACGGTTTTTCCCCGATCCGGGGAGGAAGCATCGGTCGGATGCCCCTGGGGGCGGATCGTGGGACAAGATTCCTTGTAGAACCGGCCGCAGCCACCCCTAACCACCCCTCCACCGGCCCCTTGGGGTAGTAGACTCGCAGGATCGGAGCGGCCTTTCGCGCTCCTCCATCAGTCCTGCACCAGCGCCGGGCCCGGCGCGTCCTGTCCTCTGCTGTCCTTCCCCCCGAAGCCTCTCCCCAGCCCCTCCGTAGACCGATCGGACCCAGCCGGGGTCCTGAGGCCGGAGTCGGGGACATGGGGCCGGGAGCCTCCAGGAGTCGTACATGATCGGATCCTCCCCCTCCTGCCTGCGGCCCTCGTTGCGGCTGGGCCTCGGCGCCCTGGCCCTGGGTCTTGCCCTCCTCCCCTCCTCCTCGGTCCTTGCAGCCTCGTCGCAGGTCGAGGGCCCGATCGAGCAGCCGTCCCAGGAGAGCGTCGCGCTCCCCCCGGCGGCGGTGGAAGGGGAGCGATTCGTCGTCGACGAGTTCCTGATCAGCTTCGAGAAGCAGTCCTACGACCTCGAGATCCTGCGTGAGGCCATCCTCGTCGGCGTCGACGAGGCCCGGTATGCCGAGCTCGTCGAGCAGATCGAGGAGAAGGCCGCGGAGGCCCGCCGGCCGGTGTTCGAGAAGGTCCGTGCGCTGGGCGGTTCGATCCAGGCCAGCTGGTTCGTCGTCAACGCCGCATGGATCCGCCTGGACGAGAGCAAGCTCCCCGAGCTCGCAAGGATCGAGGGGATCTCCCGGATCGAGCGCAACCAGGTCCATGACCTGCACCTGAGGACCGCCACCCGGAGCGGCTACCACAACACCGACGGGGTCAACGCCCGCAAGAACGCCTCGGGTGCCTTCATCACCGGCAAGGGGATCGGGATCGCCATCCTCGACACCGGCGCCGATGCCTCGCACTCGACCAGCGCCCGCCCGCACCGGATGTACTACATCGGGGGCAGCCCTAGCAACAAGACCGGCAAGGGCATCGGCGGCAGTCGACTGCGTGCCTCCCTCGCCCTGGCACGTACCGGGGACAGCGAGGACGTCCATGGTCACGGCACGATGACGGCCTCCTGCGCCGCCAGCGGTGGCTGGGGCAGCATCTACGCCGATCGTGGTTCCGCACCCGATGCGGACATCGTCTCGATGAAGCTGACGGCAGGGTTCGGTGGCACGACCAACACCGGTGTACTGGCCAACGGCTGGAACGCCTGCATGACCTACCGGGTGACCTACAACATCAAGGTCGCCAACGCCTCCTTCGGTGGAAGCTGGTCCTTCACCTCGGTCGATCAACGGGCCCTCGACAACGCCGCCCACTTCGGAGACATCCTGATCACGGTCAGTTCCGGAAACTACGGCACCAACCTCAACGGCACCGCTGCGACCTACAACGGGCTCTCGGTCGGCTCGACGACCAAGAGCAGAAGCACCGGGACCCGTGCAAAGTCCGGATTCTCCGGCTACGGAACGAGCCGAGCCGGCAAGTCCGTACCCGACATCACCGCGATCGGTTCCTCGGTCGTCATGGCCCGCAGGGACAACGAGAACAGCTATGCCGCCGCGAGCGGGACCTCGTTCTCCTCGCCGATCCTGGCCGGTGCGGCCGCCCTCGTGCGGACCGCCGATCCCAAGCTCTCGGCCCTCGAGACCAAGGCTCTGCTTCTGGCCGGGACCGAGCCCGGCACCGAGTGGCGCACCGGCTACGGTGCCGGCTATCTGCGAGCCGACCTCTCGGTCGACATGGCGCTCAAGAAGAACGTCTTCAAGAAGAAGATGGACACGAGCAACAAGAAGCACACCTACATCCTGCCGCTGATCTACAGCGCGCGGGGCTCGGTCGCCATCGCCTTCAACCGCACCACGGTTACGTCCAGCCCCTTCCAGAACCTGGATCTCTACGTCTACGACGTGAAGGGCAGCCTGATCGTCAAGTCGACGCTCGGCGTCGCGAACAGCTTCGACCGCGTGGTCTGGACGGCCCCGACGAGTCATCCCTACCGGGTCGAGGTCGTCGGCAGCTTCTCGAGCGGAAGCATCGAGTACGCGATTGCTGGCGTCGGTCAGCCTGTGCCGCCGAAGAAGCCGGTCCTGAGCGCCGTCCTCCCCGCCAAGGTCGAGATTTTCCCGGCCAAGGAGGTCGCCCTGACCGGAAGCAACCTGGGTTCGGTCCTGAGCATCGATGTCGCGGGCACCAAGGTCTCTCCCAAGTCGATCACGGCCACCCGGTTGACCTTCAACGCCCCGCTGTTGTCCACGTTGGGCAAGAAGCAGGTCTTCGTGACCAATGCGGCCGGGGACTCCAACCAGCTGACGCTCGAGCTCCTGCCGGTCGGGAAGCCGGTCCTCTCTGGTCCCTCGGTGCTGTTCACCCGCCAGTTCGTGGCCGACGGAATCTGGGGCCAGCCCAACAACGCCGTGCTCTACTACATCTCGGGCAGCAACAAGGCCTCCAAGATCGCGGGTGTCATCGATCTTGGTATCGGCAATGCCTTCACCGAGCTGGTGCTCTTCGTGCCGCTGGTGACCGACGCCCGGGGCGAGGCCAACGTGAGCTGGAACGTGCCGGCGGGATTCACGAGCAAGACCTTCCACGGGCAGGCTGCGGTCATCGACCTCAAGAAGCCGAGCTTCCCGATCCCAGTCTCCAACGTGTTGAGTCGGACGATCCTGTTCTGATCCCCTGCTCGGACGGATCGGTCTCGGCATCCGACGGTGTCGAGTCCGGCGAGCCGGACCGAGGAGGAAGCAGAGGAGCCGCGAGGGCTGGATCCCCGCGGCTCCTTTCGTGTACCGGACAGCAGCCTTCGGCTGCAACCGGATCGTTCTGAAGCCCCCGGCAGATCGGTCGGGGCCTCCGTGTTGATCAGAAGCCGAAGACCAGCTCGAGCCCGTTGCCGAGCTGCAGGGATCCCTTGGCCGGAAAACTCTTGTCCAGATGCCAGGACTGCAGGGCTGCTCTCTGGCCCATCAGGCCGAGGTCGAAGGGGATCGGAACCTGGAAGGTCGTGCTCTTGAGCCCGGTCACCGCGAGCACGTAGAAGGGGCGGGTCAGGTCCAGGTAGCTCGGGCAACCCGCAGCAAGGCCCAGGGGACGGTCCGCCGGACTGCCGAGCAGGAGGAGCGAAGCCGTTGCGGCATCGTGGGCCTGCATCTTGACTGCCAGATTCTGGGCGAAGACCGGATCCGGCGCTTCGAGGCTCGAGGCCGAGCATCCCGGCTGCAGAGGGGTCGTCGTCGCACCATTGACGTGAGACCAGAGCTCATAGCCCTTGTCCGGCGAACTGGCGCGGAACAGGACCTTGCCGCGGACCGAGACCATGGTGAGCCGATCGCCGTCGACGTTGCTGGGATAGGAGCTCGTCGAGCCCGGAGCGATGTCGGCGAGCCTTTGCGTGCCGAGGGTCGAGCCATCGGTGCGCCAGAGTTCGTAGCCGGTGCTGGAGTGGTAGGCCCCGAAGTAGAGCCTGCGTGACCCGACCGCGGTCAGGTACTGCGGATAGCTGTGCCCGCTCCCGGCTTGCAGGTCCATGGCCAGGGTGGTGCCGGCGGTCGTTCCGTCGGTGGACCAGAGCTCGTAGCCGCTCTTTCCCTCGTAGGCCCGGAACCAGAGTTTGTTGCGGAAGGGGACGAAGTAGGCCGGGTAGGAGCTCGAGCTTCCTGCACGGATGTCCTTGAGCAGGTTGGTCCCGCTGTTCGTGTAGTCGCTGACCCAGAGCTCATAGCCCTGTCCGGGGACGTAGGCGCGGAAGTAGACCTTCCCCTTCCATGCGGTCAGGTAGGACGGGTACGAACTCCCGGTGCCGCTGCGGATGTCCTTGAGCAGCTTGGTGCCGTCCGAGGTCCCGTCGGTGATCCAGAGCTCGTAGCCGTGCTGGCCCGTTCTGCTGCCGTCCTGGGCATAGAAGAGGACCTTGCCGCCCTCCCCGGCGAAATAGCGCGGGCTCGAGGAGCTGCTGCCGCTCCGGATGTTCTTGATGCGGTACGTGCCGTCCACGGTGCCGTCGGTGACCCAGGGCTCATGGCCGGTCCCGTCATTGGCGGAGAAGTAGATCTTGTCGCCGATCCGGGTCAGGTAGGACGGGGAGCCGCTCGCATCACCCTGGTAGCAGTCGAAGAAGAGCCTCGTGCCCGCCGTGGTCCCGTCGCTGACCCAGAGCTCGTAGCCGTATCGTGAGTCGTAGCCCCTGAAGAAGACCTTGTCCCCGAGCTCCTGCGCATAGGCGCCGCCTCCGCCGTCGATCCCTCGCTCGGTGTCGGCCAGGAGTCGCGTGCCCTTGGTCGTGCCGTCGCTGATCCAAGGTTCGTAACCGTGCAGGCCATCGCGGGCCCGGAACAGGACCTGTGTGCCGTACCGGGTCAGGTAGTTGACGTCCCCATTGGCGGTCGCGGTCGGGGTCCCGGTGGGTCGGTTGAGGTCGAGGCCTGCCGACCCCCAGAAGCTCCCGTCGGTCATGAAGATCTCACGTCCGATGGACTCCTCCTCCCCGGCGAAGACGATCGTGTCGTTCGGGAGCAGGGTCATGGAGCTCGGGCTCGCGCTTCGCGAACCGCCGTTGGCATCGAAGGGCAGGCTCCAGCGTCGCTGCACGGGATCCAGCAGATGGACCTCGTGGCCGGCGTTGGCCGCGGTCATGCGCAGCCAGACCTTTCCGTCCTTGCGGACCCGGAAGTCCCGCGGGGAGGAGCTGCTGCCTCCGGGGTAGAGGTCGAAGAGCTGCCGGGTCCCCGCCGTCGTCCCGTCCGTGGCCCAGAGCTCACTGCCGCGGCTTCCGTTGTTGGCCTAGAACCAGATCTCCTTGCCGACCCGGTCCGGGTAGGCGAAGTAGGCGTGCGAGGTGCCGCTGCGCACGTCACGGAGCAGCTTGGTTCCCGCAACGGTCCCGTCCGAGACCCAGGGCTCGTAGCCCGAGCTCGGGTGGTAGCCGCGGAAGACCAGCTTGGATCCCAGCGACTGGGCCCAGTAGAGGTAGCTGCCGCTGGAGCCGCCCGGGTAGACGTCCTTGAGCAGGAAGGTCCCACTCGCCGTCCCGTCGCTGACCCAGACCTCCTTGCCGCTCGAGCCGTTGTTGGCAGAGAAGTACATCTTGGAACCGGCCGGAACGAAGTAGCGCGGAGAGCTGGAGGAGCCGCCGCTGCGCAGGTCCTTGAGGATCCCGGTCCCTGTCGACGTTCCATCACTGCTGAACAGCTCCCAGCCCGTGGATCCCGTGTAGCCCCGGAAGTAGATCCGCTTGCCGGCCTCGTCGACCCTCAGATAGGTCGGCGTGCTCGATCCGGTGCCGGAGACGATGTCCTTGACCAGCTTGGTCCCGGCCGCGGTCCCGTCGCTCTCGAAGAGCTCCGCCCCGGTGGCCGAGGTCGTGGCGCGGAAGTAGATCCTGGATCCCATCGCGACCATGTAGGCAGGGCTCGAAGAGCCCGTGCCCTTGACGAGGTCGACCACGCGGCGTGTCCCCTTGGAGTCGTGGACCCAGAGCTCACGACCCCTGCTCGCGTCCTCCGCCGAGAAGAAGAGCTGCGAGCCGAGCCTGCAGAGGTGGTTCGGGCTGCTGGAGGCCGTTCCCTTGGCGATGTCGAGGACCAGCCTAGTCCCCTTGGCCGTCCCGTCGGTCTCGTACAGCTCGCGACCCGTGGTCTGCGAGGTCGCCACGAAGTAGGCCTTGGTTCCGATCACCAGCATCCGGTCCTGGGCATGGTGGTGCAGGTACCGTCCGCTCGAAGGATTGGAGCCGAGCCAGGTCGGCGAGGGCCGTTGGTTGACGTCCAGGACCAGATTGGGCGCCTGTCCGGGCAGAAGGGGGGCCAGGCAGGTCAGGGATAGAAGGAACTTCATCTGGAGTTCCGAGCGGAGAGAGAGGGAACGGACCCCGCGGACGGGGTGCGGCAGACCTCAGGGTCTACCCGATCGCGCCCCTGTGGGACAGGCGGGCAGGCGCCCCCCGGCTAGGATCCTCGCCATGACCCAGCACCATCACCACCGCATCGACTACATCGAGATCTCGTCCACCGACATCGATGCTTCGCGCCGCTTCTACGAGAAGGCCTTTGGTTGGGTCTTCACCGAGTACGGTCCCGGGTATCTAGGTATCCAGGACGGGGAGGGCGGGGAGCAGGGAGGGCTCACCCAGACCGAGTCGGTCCCGACCGGAGGTCCTTTGGTGGTGCTCTACAGCCAGGATCTCGAAGCCAGTCTCGCCGCGGTGCGGGAGGCTGGGGGCGAGGTCCATCAGGAGATCTTCTCGTTCCCCGGGGGCCGCAGGTTCCAGTTCAAGGATCCTGCGGGCAATGAGTTGGCCGTGTGGTCGGACCAGGGCGCCTGAGCTTCATCGCGCTGCCTCCTGTCTTGATGGCCCTCGAGGATCGGGAACCCAGGAGTGGATCCTCCAAACGGCACTTCCTCTCGAACTCCCATCTGCGGAACGGTGTGAAGCTCCTCGGCTTCCGGCGGGTTCCCGAAGGTGAGTACCTGCTCTGCGTGACGCCCTACTGCATGGCCAGCAGGATCCGGGTCTCGGCGGATGTGAGCACCGAGGTGGATCTGGACCTCAGCGGCCTCAAGTCCGTGGAGGTCGAGCCCGGGCGCATCCAGGGCCCTGGCGGGACGCGGCCACGATTCACCTGGCTGCCACTGCGACGAGAGGGCGATGCCCAAGCCAGTTCGCGACGGGCCGCAGAGTTCGGCTTGTTTCGCAATCCTCGTTGGAAGGACGGTCGTTGGAGCTTCTCCACGGACGCGGACGAGGTTGCTTGCTTCCTCGAGTCACGCGGCAAGCTCCTCGCGGTTCGTGTCTTCGCACTTGGGAGCGCACGAAACCGCTTCGAGATGGAAAAGGGCGGATTCTCACCGGGACGCCTGAGGGTCCTCGTGCACGAGGTTCCGGTGCTCGATCGCATCCAGACCCCCCAACGGGTCCTCGATGCGCTCATCGTGCCGGGAAGTCCCGGGTGCCCGGTCCTCGCGCGAGTGGATTACGGACCCCTCGGGAACGAGCGCACGACAGTCTGCGTCGAGCTCCTCGTCCCCGACGGGGCCATGTGGAGCATCGATGCGAACCGAGCCCGGTCCACGGGGCTGGAGTAGGCCCTGATCACCGGAGTCACGACGCGAGAGGGCGGAACAAGCCTGATCGAAGCCGTCCCGAGGGAGAACTGAGCCCCGGGGGCCGCGGAGAGGCTTCCAGCCTCGCTTGTGCGACCAGAAGACGACCCTTGCCGCCGGTGGAATGTTCTTGAGGACTGCCCGTGGGCGGGTTTCAGCTCCCGGTTCCCGCCAGGAGCAGATCCACGACGGCCCGTGCCTGATAGTCCGAACCCTCCGGCCCGGTGAGCTGCACCACCGCCTCCAGGTCCTCGCCCGAGGTGACGAGGGGGATTTCCTCCCAACCCCCCTTCCGGACCTGGCCGAGGCCAAGGTTGGCGACCAGTCCATTGCAGACGCAGACCCGTCCCTCGCTGTCCTCGGCGCGCCCGCCCTTGCGGACATAGACCTCGGGGGCCTCTGCAGGACATCGCCAACCGATGCTTCCGTCCGCCTTCCGATAGGCGTGTCGGAGATAGCCGAGATCGCACATCCTGCGACGGACGGAGAGAGCGGCGCTGTCGGAGACGGTTCCTGGGATCTGGCCGATCTTGAACGGGAAGCCGGTCGGCGAGGCCACCGGGTCGGTACGGATCTCGAATTCGTCCTGGCTGATCCTTCGCAGGATCTGCCGTCGCAGGTCGGCTTCGAGCCCCGACTCCTCGCTGAACGCGAAGGCCGTCCCGACCTGGATGCCGGTGGCGCCACGATCCAACGCTTCCTGGAGTCTGAGCGGGTGGGCATGGGAGCCTGCCAGCCAGAAGGGCTTCCCGAGGGATCGGATCTGCTCGAGGTCACAGCGATCCCGGTCTCCGTAGACCGGTTCCCCACGGGCATCCAGGCTGCTGGAACCCCTCGGAGGGGCGTTGTGCCCTCCAGCGCTCGGGCCCTCGATGATGAGGCCGTCGATCTTCTCGCCACACTTCTTGACCAGCAGGGTGGCAAGGGTGTGGGAGGAGACGATCGCGAGGAAACGGGGACGGGGCAGCCTGGGCGCTTCTCCCAACAGGACCTCGGGGTCGAAGTGGAGGTCCTGGCCGATGCGATCCCTGTCCTCCAGGACCGGCAGGGGGATCCGTGCCGTTCGCCCTCGAGAGAGGTCCTCGATGGCCGCGGGGATGTGGCGCGGGATTCCGGCACCCATCAGCACGTAGTCGACTCCGGCCATCAGGGCGCCGTACAGGGAGGGTAAGGTCGGTAGCTGGATCTTCTCGAGGAAGTTGATCCCGACCGGTCGGGAATGTCCCTCCTTGGCGAGCCAGACCTCCACGAAGTTGGCCAGGACCACGAGCTCGACGCGCTCGGGTGGAGAGTCGAGTCCCAGCAGCGGGAGATGTGGGAACGGAGTTCCCCTTGGCCGGCCTCCCTCGACGAACCAGGCCGCGAGCAGGGTCTTGACGGCCTCCCTGCCCGGGTACGCAGCCAGGGCCCGGCGGATCGACCCCCGGGGTCTCCGCGCTGGAGCTGTCGCACCATGCAGACGTCGAGGGCCGTGCCGGCCACGACGCCGAGCTGGGCTGTCCTCGAGACGGCCCGGGCGAGCCTCCAACCAGAGACCCCAACTCCCATGCCTCCCTGGATGATCCTTGGTAGCGCCATGCTCGATTCCCTTGCGAGGATCGGCCCCGCTCCATGCTTCCCGTCGCCCCCGATTTTGGGGCAAGGATCCTAGGTCCGGCCTTGGTCCCGAATCGCTACGTCTCTGGGCCGAGCTGGGCCTCGGCCCTTGTGCGTAGCACCCGATGGAAGAGCTTCAGCGGGCGGGCCGGAGACCGGTCCCGCGAGAGAGCCCCGGGCACCTGACTTTCGGACTGCCGGGACCGTCTCCATGCCGATCATCGCGGTGGCTCGGCGCCCCTGAGCTTCATCAACGGGTTGCTCACCAGCCCATTGAGAATCACAGCGGCGCCAGGCCATCGTCCTCCTCGCCTCTCGAAAGCCTCGACGGATCCGTTGATTCGCCTGCTCTTTTTCTAGTCCTCAGACAAGCGTCCCCACAGGCGCAGAAATCTGAGAATTGCCCGAAAGGCTCTCCTCCGGCTTCGTACGT
>WURV02196626.1:0-11955 GCA_011762755.2 Epimenia babai | reverse complement strand
ACAAATCTAGAAGAGACCATCCCTAGGACAATATCTGCCAAATGGCAGACCTCTGCGATAAGCGGTTCTTGAGAAGAAGAGTTTGTAATAAAATATTAACATCAGACGGACGGACGAACGGACGACGGATAAACTGCGATCAGAAAAGCTCACCGAGCATAAGCTCATGTGAGCTAATAATACGACGGTGCGTTTATAGCGTGATTTAGTAAATGATATAATGAGACGTTTTACTCCTGATTTACTAAATGACACAATAAGAGGTTTGAATCTTAATTCAGTAAACGGTGTAATGAGACGTTTGAATCCTGATTTATTCTTCATTAAGTAAATATGCATTTGATGACCTGATGACGATTACAGAAGAGGACTACATAGCTAACTTTTGACTTGTCATATCTAGATTCGTCGACAATAAAAGCATTTATGTTTTGTAATATAACTAACACGCCTACCCGCTGTCCACACCTGGCGGGCGTTATTTCGGAACTTTTTTCTCAAGAACTTATTAGTACAGGCAAGGAAATTACAGATCGAAACCCCGTCATAAAGTTATGAGAATTTATTATCCGACCCATTGTAGTTCTGTGTGAATGGAAGAAACATGTCCGCTTATAAATTGCCTAATAATGAGGACAGGGCAACAGTCATCGTTCATTGAAGGTCAACAAGAGAAATAATTAAAATGCTTAGCTTAGATAAGGTTACAAGAGATGAATAGTGCACACTGTTTTCTCAATACTAGAGTTGACATCGTTATGCAAACATGACCCAGTTTTGAGCTGTTGCCATGGCTGCGCAATACCAGCGGAAATGGGTCAGTTACGTCCAGTGGACTTACTCAACCAATGATCTAATTATACTTTTATCGCGCACTGCTCCGAATATTATTGACAGCCAACGTTTGTGATTGTGAAATATTTGCGAGGCGATTGTTAGCGTTCAACGTCCATGGAACGTCCAATGATTTCATAATGTACACGTGTAACTCGCAACTCCATAGGGTAACGTCATTCGTGCGTTGTTTTTTTCGCCTATAAGTTTTATGGTTTCACATAAAGACGTTAAGGGAAAATATTATTCGCTACTCAACCAGTTCATGTTTGTATTGTGTTCGTATATCATTCTGTCCTCATTTGTATCGTTGGGCAATAATAATATACAATGTTCGGCACTTTGTGAGTTATGACCGCCAAGTTCCACGTAGGACAGGATAACCGCTAGCCATTGTCATTTATCGTTATTAAATTGAAATTATAACGTTTGGGGATTTTTTGATGGTTTCCCTCGTTTATGAATTAGCATTATTTACTAGTTAAAAGCGGCATTTGAATATGATGATTATTGCTCAACTATGCGTATTGTACGCATATTATCTGTATAAAATTTAAATCCCCATTCACCACCCATGTGTGCCGTAACTAGTTACGAGAGCGGCCCGTAACACAGGAAAGACATGAATGAATCAAGACGACTTGCTGTTGTTTAATACGGAAGATAACATCCGTATAACTATGATTCCCATAATGTCGTTTAACATCTCTTCGTCGAGAGAATGAGATAAATAGAATAATACAGGATCATACTCAGTAATATCTGAATTTTTGGTTTGAGGTATGCTTCAGAACGTGAAACGATCATTGAATCCCCCCCCCCATAAATAATTATGACCAAGTTAGTATTACTGTAGTAATCTATGAGTAATTGTAGAAAACAAAAAGGTAACACCTTATAGACTAATTGAGATGATGATTTACGTAAGCCTCCGTATATAAGAATACCTCACCAGGTGTAGATATGATTAATAATATAATGTTCTATTATGTTAGGTTAATTAATGGACTCCTCACCTGAGTCGACACTTGATTTACGGACGTACACTCTATAATGATATACAAACTAACAAGAGCTCTGGGCTCGAAACATGTATACTAGTTACTATTGTGTGAACTATATAGTATGTTGGATGTTAGGTACGCTATGCCAGTGCAACCTACTTGTCGTATGTGTCGTGAACTAAACAGCCTGTGTAAACAGACATAAAAGCGATCAGGGAGGGCTATGCAGCTGGCAAACAACGGAGTGTGGGATATGTCAACAGTATTCGATTGGATAATGTTGTGATCCATTTTACTCCGTAAATAACCAGAATAGCAAAGGACGATAACTGCGATGAATTTAAAATAAAAGCATTATACACGTGCTCCTGTGCTTCAAATACATTGTCTGTCTTTTTTTAGACATTGAATGTTGAAGCCACTTCCACTAATATGGTGGAACGCTTCACGAATCCTGTGTCGGGTGATAGTTACGGACCTCCTTAACAAGGCTCCACTCTAAGTGAATGTTACTTATTACTTATTTATTAGGTCGAGGTTTATTCTTGTCGGTTGTGGGGATAACTTTTATTTTGGTCAAGAATTATGGAAGTGAGTTCAGTTTGACGTGCATCTCAAGAAAATACGATACGTACAAAAAGGTGTCTGCGGAAATGACAGAGTCGGAAGAAAGAAAAATTACGAATTTACCAGTAGTAGTAGCGACGTTACGTCATGGAATGTCAAGGACGGCTACATATATTTTTGAGTTCGCCGCTGAAGTCAAAGGAAGTGGTGGTTCCGAGCAGATCCGAATTAGCGTTTACCAGCCGAAATAAACAAACACCGAGAATCACACAATGCTCTACAAATAGACTAAGGGAGATAATGAAGAGATATCTAGGTTGATCGACCAGATATTTCATAAGTAAAAATGTTTATTTTTATTCGTATTGAAATTTTCTTAATCTAGTATTTTATACTCTAGAAATATAAAGGACAACACTTATTATATAGACGAACTAGTTCATTGATCACAAGCTTTCGCATAAACACTATACGTATTCATCATGTGGTGAATGTAATGAGTATTATAACTAGTTAGTCTATACAAAGGGTCTTGCCCTCCATCTTTCTAGTTACTATCAAATAGATTAACACGGAAGAACGCACCCTTATGCTTATTTTATAGTCTGTAATAAGTGATTTGTTTTACTCAACGATTTTGTTTCTCTGTGATGCTGGTAGACGCGTTATACCTCCAACGTACTGTGAGTACACCCACAAGGTGATTATGAATGCATACTCTCGCTGCAACACAATACACAATACAAGGCACACGTAATAATCATGAGTAGGTATGTCCCTGTACGGTCAAACGGTGCGTGTTAGGATGGGGATTAATGGTGCTCACTTAAGCGCGCATGTCGCTACCCCAATCGTTATTTGACCTGTGCGATAGAGTGGTTTACTATCGTCAACGTTATCATTAATACCATTATAAATCGATCATCGAATATACTACAAATTAAAAAAGACTAGTTGCGCACATACCTAAATGAAATATTATTACTTATTTATTAATAAGAATAGGTAGTAATTTTTGTCCAATTACATATCTCGGTTGTGTACGGCTCCCTCTGTTGATAAACGATGAAATAGCGAGGATTGTGTTTTATATCCCTTATCTTTGACACTTTGACGGCAATTGTCATAACGATATGATATTCATTGTCGGCAAGATGAAATAATTATATAGGTTTTATATGAAATCTAGGACGTTTCGAGCCGTATAGTAGATAGAGGTGAATAATTATAACATTACTGTGCAAATATAGGGTCAAGAACGGACGCCGTGTACGACTACACCCTACACCCAGTTACTGTTTTAAAACGTCGTTATATCTAATGGTGAAACTTATTGATCGCACGGATGTCACGCTTCCTTCAACTGGGTCACTGACCATTACACCCCCCCCTTGTTGCATCCGTGATTTGTGAATAAATTACGTAAATCTAGTACATGTACTATTCGGCACGAATATTACAATTACATTATTATACCGTATGTATGTGTACGAGTGTACGAGTGTATTATTAACATGGTTCGGTCGACCGACATACGACAGAACGAGCGCACGGGCGTACAACTGTTACACCACCTCGCTATTCGCTATTATGGAGTAGGGAATCGCGTATAATGACGTATCATGAGCACAATGTGTTCATTATAATCTATGACGGTATATAAAAAATAGCTTTTGTTGCATCAGCATTAGTATGTCACATGCGAATATAAAAATATCACGAAAATGCAGTTATTATCATTATCATCCCAGACTAGAGGCGTTATAAGATAATAAACATACGCACTGTTAGTTAAATATGTTTTTGCACGAATTTAGACATGCGTACACTTCACCGTTATGCACCGTAAGGCCACCACCTTTTAATACACACAACATAGACGGTGACATCAAACATATGTCCGCGTATGTGTACCGTATGTATGGTGTACGAGAGGTAAGGGCACTCCGGTGAATGCCGGTATACCCGCGTATGTGTACCGTATGTATGATGTACGAGAGGTGAGGGCACTCCGGTGAATGTCGGTATACCCGCGTATGTGTACCGTATGTATGGTGTACGAGAGGTAAGGGCGCTCCGGCGAATGTCGATATACCCACGTATGTGTACCGTATGTATGGTGTACGAGAGGTAAGGGCGCTCCGGTGAATGTCGATATACCCGCGTATGTGTACCGTATGTATGGTGTACGACGGGTATGGGGCACTTCTCGCTATGTTGGCATTACGCGCCCCATAGAATAAGACACAAACGCATGAGTAACGGTTGAGGTATGTACACTATACGGCCTTTGCATGGTGTTGGGGGATGTAAACAGAAAGCGATAACTACCGGTATTATGGTGCGGTACACTACGGGAGTAAATCGAGCGTGAATGTGGAATGGTGCCGCTCTCGTGCAATCGTACACATTACCCACAGGTTGTTCCTGCTACAAATGTGTACGAGTACTCGAGCAGATTTATTTACGTTCGGGTCATACTGACTCTATCGAACGGCCATCGGTAGTTGAAGCGCCATTTGTCTACCGTTCATTCACTATTTATCATTTAAACGGATGACAATTAGGTCGGTGCTAAAAATATGCGGAATATTGTAATAGTGCGCGTGTGCGCGTGCGTGAGCAGTTAAATTTTTTAATGACGTCATATTTTACTTAATGCATTTTTACGATTGTTTTATTTTTATCTAAGTCTTTTTACATTAGTTTTATTTGCGAGGTATCAAATATCTTTTACATTACCATGCATACTGGATGACTCTTCCCTAAATAACCGCTAATATCATTCGTGGTTAGTACGAATCGGGATTTAGACGGGTCTATTGAATACGCGGTGCTCAACGTGACCAGCGGAGGTGTAGAGAGAATCACTCGCAAAATTCGCTTAAATTCGCCGTATAGGAAAACGAACGATAAGCGATCTACGTTACACTCTGACTGTGTTACCCTGCGATCGTGTTACCCTGTGATCGTGTTACCCTGTGACTGTGTTACACTCTGACTGTCTTACCCTGCGATCGTGTTACCCTGTGACTGTGTTACATCCTGACTGTGTTACCCTGCGATCGCGTTACCCTGTGACTGTGTTACCCTGCGATCGTGTTACCCTGCGATCGTGTTACCCTGTGATCGTGTTACCATGTGACTGTGTTACGCTACGATCGTGTTACCCAGTATTCAGCGTTATCGCCTTATCGATGATGAAATTTCTATAATTTCTTTCTTCTAAGGCGAATAATACCAGATTACATGTATACATAAATCATTGTGGTCAGTCACCGGGAACACGATAGGGCGGTACTCGGTAGGTCATTTGAGGGGGGGGAGCAATAAACCAAGAAGGTAGCAGATTTCAATTCCAGATTATATCAATGTGTATTTTTTCACCGTTTTCTTGGGTCACGTACTTGATAGCGATTGCCTGCTGGTCTGTGCTAGGAAAGTAGAAACGCTGTCAACCGCCATAAAACCGCATAAAAGTCACACTTTAGTTTCCCTTAGGATGTAATAAACTTGTTCATTATCCAAAGCAAACTCGCGCGTAACATTGCAACTAACTACACGAACTTCGTGTGTAACCGTTTGTTAAAACAGCAGTGGGAAGTCACCATTAAGTGTGTACCTATGTAAAGATAATAAATAAATTAAAAACGAGAGGATAATGTCGCCATCCGTGACCAACACTGCTGGGCTATAACGTTTCTCGCGTATCATTAACCAACGTTATACGACGTATATAACATTTGTTGTAAGTAAAATATACGGAATGGCCTTAAATTCAAGGTTAGAGTATAGTTACACCGTTAATACTGTGGTACTAAAGAAAGACCAAACCAACGTAAATCCGTATGATCCGTTTCTGAGTCTTTCGAACGGCTGGTCGTGAGCCATTATAATACCGCAGTCCTTAGTGTTATTTGTCATTAGTGTTATTAGTCCTTAGTGTTATTAGTCCTTAGTGTTATTAGTCCTTAGTGTTATTTGTCTTTAGTGTTATTTGTCCTTAGTGTTATTTTCCCTTAGTGTTATTTGTCATTAGTGTTATTAGTCCTTAGTGTTATTAGTCCTTAGTGTTATTTGTCATTAGTGTCATTTGTCATTAGTGTTATTAGTCCTTAGTGTTATTAGTCCTTAGTGTTATTAGTCCTTAGTGTTATTAGTCTTTAGTGTTATTAGTCCTTAGTGTTATTTGTCCTTAGTGTTATTTTCCCTTAGTGTTATTTGTCATTAGTGTTATTAGTCCTTAGTGTTATTAGCCCTTAGTGTTATTAGTCCTTATTGTTATTAGTCCTCAGTGTTATTTGTCCTTAGTGTTATTTGTCATTAGTGTTATTAGTCCTTAGTGCTATTATTCCTTAGTGTTATTAGTCCTTAGTGTTATTAGTCCTTAGTGTTATTTGTCATTAGTGTTATTTGTCATTAGTGTTATGAGTCCTTAGTGTTATTAGTCCTTAGTGTTATTCGTGCTTAGTGTTATTAGTCCTTAGTGTTATTAGTCCTGAGTGTTATTAGTCCTTAGTGTTATTAGTCCTTAGTGTTATTAGTCCTTAGTGTTATTAGTCCTTAGTGTTATTAGTCCTTAGTTTTATTAGTCATTAGTGTTATTAGTTATTAGTGTTATTCCTGTATTAAGACATTTTTATTCAATATAATTTTAAAACTATAAACAATGTTCAATATGACATCATGTAAACTTATCGCAATCCTCAAGTTTACGATCTGAGCTGGTGGCTTCAAAGTACGATGTCTGTCTCGCGGTTTATGATTTATAAACAATGCCCACCACCATCATATACTTACATCGGCAATCACAACACAGATGGTATTTTATGTTATGTTAGCTATTCTCATATACTACTATCAAGCGGATACTTTTTACTTACGGAATGTATGAGAGAGAGTAACATTGTCCGTTTTCACCACAGTCTTATATATGCTACCGTCATACCATAATACGCGGTCATTTTATAACGCCACCGCACGGTATATTAATTATAATAATTGTGTACACTTACTATAGTAAGCTTGTATAGCTCTCGTACCGCGGCACGAATACACATCGACGGGCGGTTTATCTATTGAGTTTTCAACGTTAACGGCACACCGGCGCTTCACGTAACCGCTTGGTTAGCTAACCAATAAAATCGTGCGATCGCGAAGTCCGCTGTCCATCGGCGCATACCGGACATTGCGGAACGATCATTACGCGAGGCCATTGGCTAATACCCGAGTCACGCGGTCAGCGTTGCGTAAGCGCGTATTATGGGGGAACGGGGGTGATAAATCAACAGCCGCGCATCGCTCCTCAATATAATATTATAATTATAGATATATATATATATATATATATATGCACGCCCATTCAAAATGTGTTCGTGATTAATGAGCAAAATATTTAACTTTTACTAAATTGACATGTAGCGTGCAATATTTTGTATTCAGTAACTAAGATAAAAAATCAGGCGTGTTTCCACATATCAAGATATCAAGTATACTTCGCAGATGCAGTGATCAATCTTTAATTTATATTTCTGATATATGAAATCCCACGTTTATCTCGAATCTTATCCAGTCGAAAAGGAAGTCGTTCCGCCCACTCTCAGTTATATATTTTGTTATAATCCTGCTACATATTCCCGTATTTACACCTGACATACATACTTGCATAGAGCTTCTGTTAATAGTTAATAGTTATAATATAAATTGTTGGCGCCAGTGGTGCAGTGGTTAGAAACGCTGCCTTTCATGGGAGAGGTTGCGAGTTCGAACCAGCACAAACCATGGATTTTTCCCGCGCCTTCCACGATAGGAAATGAGCAAGATTTTCGTGCTTGAATATTAAGAAAGATACGTCGTGAAATGGTTTATTATAAAAATATATTAGGGATGTAACAGGGTAATGTTGTACGTGCAACTGACACATTTAATCATAAAGTAGCACCAAAACCTCGCCTTTTCCCTTTTTTTACTTAAGAGTTCTATTGGGTGCATGATTATCCTTGAGACAAGTCAAGAATTACGCATTTCACAGCAAATAGTAAAAAATATAGTTCAATTTTATATAATCACTAACCAATTTATTGATTTATGTGTCGAGAAAAATTATGCATTTTAATATTAGTTAATGGGAAATAAAATCAATGATCACTTATGTTTTACTATACCAATTCAAAATTATTTGACTCCTTGTTACCATGATAAATAAATATACCTTGGACTGTTATTGGTAGTACTTTATTACAATTGGTTGAATGTTAGGTGAAGGAACAGACAACAATGACATGAAAATATAAAAAATAAAAATACAGTGAAACCTGCTCTAACGACCACTCGTATACAGCGACCACTCATCTTGAGCGACCGCCTTTCGGCGGTCCCGAACGTTTCCGGTATATAAGTACACTCACTGTATTAAGCGACCACCTGTCTTAAGCGACCGTTTTATGCCGGTCCCGCGAACGGTCGCTTAATACAGGTTTCACTGTACATAGGAGGGCTTGGAAGCTAAAGGCCTAATGGTAAATGGTGACGTGACTGTAAAATTCTGCTATTTTAAAAGGGCAAGTTTTTGTGATGTGTGTCGGAAGTGTGATCCTATATGGCAGAGACATGGGCAGTGAGTGAGGGTGGAGGATATGTATACTTCGAACGTAATGTGAACATTTGGCTCTGGATGTGAAATGTGTTTCTGAAAGATAGAAAGACCTCAGTGGAAAAAAGAGATCATGTAGGTTCTAATTCTATGGGTGATTGTGTAGGGGAAAGAAGACTTAGGTGATATGACCATGTAGATAGAATGGACGACGGCTATTGGGTAAAAAAGTGTAGAGAGCATGCTGTAGACAGTAGTCAAGTGTGTGGGTATCTGACGAAAACATGGGATGAGGTAATTCAAAGTGATATGACAGACAAGTTTATCAATCATGACATGGCTCAGGACGGACTGAGGTGGTAAAAACGCCAAATGCTATCATGTAAAACTGTCCCAATAATGCTCCATTGTATAAATTTGTGAAATATAATTTTGCATTACAGAAAATACTATAATAAAATTTATATTCGCAAATAGGCATGTAACAGAGTCAAAGTTACTGGGAACAATGTAAAATGATTGCAGAGGGTGATAACAATCACATTAAGTGATAAACAGCGTGTACTCACTGAGTCCAATTTCAACTGTGCCTTGCTGCTCCTCCTTATAGCGGAACCTCTTTAGAAAAAGCTTCTTGTCCACGAGATAAGCGATGACTATGAGTGCAGGAAACATAAGGAGTGTAAGCGTTGCCTCCCATACCTTGATCACGTCCGGGGAGCTCGCTTTGAGGATGATCACGAGCCAGACATACGCGAAGATCGAGGACACGGTCGTGACGATGTAGACGCGTAGGTTCATGATACGGCGCGTTTCTCCGTTTGGTATGGAGACAATGCATATCGCCGAAATCACAAAAAGATTAAACGTCGCAGACCCAACGATTGTGCCCGGTCCTAATTCGCCTGAGTAAAATGAATTACCCAGGATTTCTATAACAGAGAGTAGAATCTCTGGGGCGCTAGTACCCATAGCTAAAAGACTCAGATTAGCTACAGTGTCGTTCCATACGTGGACTTGGTACTCTCTGTAGCCTTCCTCAGCTAGGGCATCAGCAATTCGTATCGTTCGCGTTTTACTTGTGATTCGCTCGATTGAGCACATGAACACATCGGCGATGATCGAGACGGCTAGGAAACACCAGAGAAGGCCAAGGAGATAAAAGAAGGCTCGCGCATTTGGTGACCAAGTATATTCACTGATCGCTGGTAGCAAAAGGCTCTCATTACACCGGTAATGGTTCACATTTATGTATGTAACGTTTGCCATTTTGTTAGTTTCGCCTGATCAATTTATAGGTCAAACCACAGAAGCAGGATGGACATCACTCAGAAAGCCTGAAAATTTCAAGGAAGGAATGCATCTATACACAATAAAACGGGATGAGGGTCACACAAAATATCCCATGCATAATAGTCTACGATAGTTATAGCAATCGAGAAATGGAAGAGTGATGGCAAAATACCAATGGTTAAATCATAAAACAACAAGCAGATATCAAGATGTGCCATAGTGCATCTCCTTCCGATGATCCCCATAAACAAGATGACAATCTGACAATTTCATTATGTTTTTGTTCATTGGTTTATTGCACGTACACAGTAGCAGAATGTAATACTAGCGTAACCTTACAAAATATTGTATTTTGTAGGAAATTTCGCATTTTTTGGATTCTTTTACAAACAAAACATCTTCGAAAAATACTAAATTCAGTAAATTGCCATATAGCACACTGAAAGCCTATAATGAGAGAATTTTTACTCCAATTCACCAACAATAAACTTATCCATGCATTAATCTGACTCATATACGTCAGCCAAACAAGGTTTTTTCAAAAGTGATGAAGTGACAGGTGATAAAGTCATGATATTTTTAATTACCTTAATAAAAATATATAATTTAAATAGTCATAGTCAACAAACATTGATATTTACTATATTAAAAATTCAGTTTTTGAATGAGTAGAAAAAGTTGCAAAAATATCACTATAATTTTTAATAAGAAATATAAATATTAAATTCCCAAGAGTAATGAAAATATTGGTAAATTGGAAACTCTTGAATATTTCAGGTGAGACTGAGAAAGAATAGCTTTAGAGAATTACAATATACCATGATCCAAATATAAAATGTTATTGTCTACCTGGATCCCTAAAGACTGCTGAATAGGCCTATTTGTACTAAATCATACCTACGTTACCTACCCTACGTGAATAGACACTTAATACAATCATGAGTCAGTCACTGCAGAGTGAAGTGAACCGAGTGATGAAACATAAACTATCCCAGCAAAAAACATGAGAAATATTTGTGGCACAGTAAATATTTCTTGATAATTAATGGTATGCTATTGTATAGTGTATGGTCTTTAATAAGAATCTGTAATTACGTTCCTCTACTACATAGTGGATATATCACATACCTCCACCACATACCTGCGCTGAATATAATGAGCTGTAGTGAGTACGTAGTTTACCCTACCGTACTGTACCAACATATAGCTAGGATACCTGTATTATATGATAGGCCCAGTCACTGACTCAGCGGCGTCAGCACTCAGAAATGAATGCGCCACCCCACCACTGAGACTTGAATACAATTGGACGATACCCTTATATATTATCGTACCAACAAAAGGGCATTTATCACCGATAGGATTGAATGGTCGGTCAAATATTAACCAAAATACATTCGTAGCTATAATTATAAACATTGTCTATCGTGCAGACAAATAAATCAGCAGTACTTCATATTAGATAGCCTCAATAAATAGATATTAATAATTGAATACATAATCACCATATTAAACATGCATCATTTACGCGGACGCTTCAGATAATTGCGACCTCTGAACCAAATACAACTATTGTAAATAGTTACTTATAAATAAATAATAAATAGGTTACTTAATATCCCGCTCTATGCCACGAGAACGTGCTCTAAGAGCGGTTCACAGTTC
>WURV02196625.1:0-27400 GCA_011762755.2 Epimenia babai | reverse complement strand
TTGATGTAAAGTGTGTTAGACAGCGTTGCTAATAGTGCACTTTAAATCAAATATATTTCATTTCATTTCATTTCAATTCAAAGACACCAATCCAATCACTATGTTACAACAAATTTCATATACTAATTTTAAATTTTTTAGGTATATTCATGAAATGCCCTATGATCCTTTTTATAAACTGATTGCTCGGGTAATTTTGGATTTGACCTATGAGTCAGTGGGGTATTTATGGAGTTGAAGAATAATGGTGTATCATGATTAATGAGATCTTCTAAATGACATCTATTTGATTAGTCATTCAACAGTGTATACCATTTTTGTTATTTCTTAATCCCAATTCTGATGCTTAGTGTACTTACTTTTATAATGAGATGGGACAGGTCAAGATATGTGTGAATCCTGGGCAATGTCACTTGCGTTTTTTGTTTTATCTTCAGACAAGGTACATCTCAATAACTATGCTCAATTATGGCAATTCATAAATACTGTAATGTTATGTAATTTCATTTATTAAGTTATTCGTATAGCACATAATTAGAAGTCCTCTCCTTTTACACGTGATTTACAATAATACAGTGAATGCTAAAACACTGCTATGAGTAAGTTGTAAATATTAAAAACGTTTTGAATTGTTATTTGATACCAATGATACAGCCAGTGACGTAAATGACTCAATGGTCAGTGACTAATTATTTCACAATGCTAGCAAATGATGACTTCCCTGATACAATGAGCTGACATACGCAAGAATGATAAAAACTCTGTATTATTCATTAAGTATATTACCAGTGGTGCAGAGTCTTTAATATTTTTATGGTACTTTTATTTATCGAGTCACTTGGTAGTAAGTTGTAAGTAGACTGACTAGGCAACTATTCAAAGTCGATCTAAATTTCTTCTGAATATATTTAAAAAATAGCCCAATTATTTCAGGTTGGTACTGCGACACTCCTGGTCTTACCACACCTACAGCTCAATGCAGTCCAGGGTTCTACTGCACAGAAGGATCAACCACGCCCATTCATGTAGTATGTCCCGCTGGTTACTACTGTCCCACAGGCTCACATACAGCCCGTCGTTGCCCTTCGGGAACATTTTCCAATTCCACACGACTTACAGCTGCCGAGGATTGTGACGAATGTACTGCCGGGTCTTACTGTCAGTCTACAGCTCTCCGAGCTGAAGAGGGAGTCTGTCAACGTGGCTACTACTGTCCAACAGGTACATTTTATACTGATGATGATAAAATTAAAAATCTCTCTCCTCGCTTCATAATCCAACATACTAAATATATACTACAAAAACATAAAATAAATGTTATTGTTGACAGTTTTAAAGAAGCTGACGCTAGAAACATCTATTAAAATACCGAATGACTCCATGAGTCAAATGTTCATCATACGGAATCTTTACAGTTCATGAGACATGCGGTTTGTTATAGCTCAGGATATTATTGGATGATCCGCATTTATTGTAAGGCAGATTTTCATGAACTTATGGCATGATCACCTGTTCCTGCAGGCTCCACCATAGCTACAGCCATCATTTGTCCGATTGGTCTGCATTGTCCGGAAGGCTCACCCACCCCTCGCTCATGTTTGCCCGGCTACTTCACGAACATGACCGGCCAATGGCAGTGTGATGACTGCCCAGATGGGTAATTACGTCATGGTTCATTACTAATTTATTCCAATATACATAGCATATTCATCCTTATACACTTAACTGTCTGCTATTAACATGCTATTAACATATCTTTAAATGCATGCGCTCATTACTTTTTTCTGTAAAAACACTCATAAATGCAATAGCCAAGATGACACATTTTGTATATTTCATCATGCATACTTCTATGTTGTTACCCAGGTACTACTGCTTGCCTGAGAATGTCACGGCTGGTGACCCACAGTCCGGCTACAATGATTGCCCTCTTGGCTACTATTGCCCAAGGAATACTGGCCGGGACTGGAAGCCTTGCCCCAAGGGCACCTACAGCATCCAGATGAATCTCTTCCAGGTATTTAACAATATTTAAGGAAATAAAATGTTATAATTCAATACATGATGCTATAGAAATCATTTTTGAACATTTACTACAAAGGAAAACAGAAACCCTCCATTTTGATGCTATTTTCCAATCATTCGTATTGTCATAATTTCGGATTTCGTCACTTGTCAGGTTAGCAAATGTCCGTCACAGCTCTCAAGTATTAAATTCCAATACATTACTATTGTGATCTCATTTCTAGACATTTGATGGCAGACGCCTAAGTTATGGTTTAGATACAGGCTTTTTAAAATAGTAAATATATTAAATACATTTTGTGAAGTGCTAAAACTCCATCCAACATTTTATATTAATATACTTTGTGTATTTTATATTTTGTGTACTTCTATGTTCATAGCATTGGATAATTATCAAACATATGCATTTTCCCGACATAAATTTAGTTGACCCATCAGAAAAACTGAATGTATAATTGAACAAATACATTACGATTAAAATTTTTACGATTTAAATTAATGAAAATTACACTTCACGAGATGAAGATTTACAGGTGATTTTGTATTTTTGACATTTGGTCACTAGGTGCAGCAGTGTAAAGATTGCGATGACGGTTATTACTGCGATCGCGAGGCGGCCACCAACACCAGTGGTGCCTGCAGTCCGGGTTATTACTGCACATCCGGAGTGGATCGACCTAATCCGGATAACTCGGCCATTAACTCGACCTACCCACCAACCTGTCCCCTCATTGGCGGTCATACAGGTCCTCTACAATCTTTGTAGGAGCATCTTCCCACTTCTCTACAATCTGTAGGAGCATTTGATGCATGTGTTAATTCCTGTAAATATGCCGTTAATGCATGTACTTATTTTACAGTATTTTTATGGAAACTATTTCTTTATCACAGTTTATTTTTATTTACCTTTTATTTTTTATGATTTGCAGGTTATGGCGACATCTGTCCTCGTGGTTTTAAATGTCCAGCAGGAGTTGGTCAACCAGAGAGCTGTCCACCTGGATCGTACCAGGATCAGGAGGGGCAGGACTCGTGTCTCATCTGTCCCCTAGGTAAGCTTTGGAAGATGAAGCAACTGTACACTTAGTTTAATTACGTTTGTTATAACCATGTTCTTTATAACAACCATTCGTCAATGTTTCCAATAGGTTTGTTATCTATATGTTTGTTTATTGGTTAGTGTTGCCATATTCTACACTTATCCTGATTCCCTTCTGATACTAGCAACCTGTTTACAGAGATAGTTACAGAAGTATTTTTTGTCATTTCATGTCATTTCTTGCCGCAGGTTATTACTGTCTGGCCAACTCTACTGACTACACTAACACCCCGTGTCCATCCGGTCACTACTGCCCAGAAGGGACAGCCTCACGCTACCAGTTTCCATGTTCACCCGGTACCTTTAACCCCGTCACATTACAAACAAACATCTCAGCCTGCCTAAACTGTACAGCCGGGTTTTACTGCCAGACTAGTGGGCTCTCTACTCCCACCAACAAGTGCAGGTATGGGTTATATGTCATATGTTATACACCAACATCTTACCTCTCCGTATTTCATTAGAGTATCAAATGAAAGTGTGTTTTGGCTATTCATCATTATCCAATCCATTTTCAATGCCATAGTACTTTATAAATTTGTAGTTTTAACCTTTTCGAATAGTTCATTTTTTTATTATTGTTTAGCGATCTCTGTGTATTATCAATTTATTGTGATTTTAAATATTTTAGGAAATGATGATTCTGTTTTTAGTATCCATAAATTTTTTGATAATATTTAGATATTGATGGAGCTGCACTATGTTTGTTAATGCTTGTAGTTATATTTGTGTTATGTCTTCGAACACAGATATGATGGCATTTTCTCGATTTTGCGTTCTGTGCATTGTAGTGAGGGATGGTACTGTAGCGGTGGGGCCATACAGAGTCGACCCACAGACACTGAGCAAGGCTGGAAGTGTAGAGCGGGGGAGTTCTGCCCTCTCGGCAGTTCAGCACCCACCCCATGCACCGGTGGCATGTACTGCGATCGGGAGAGACTAGCTACACCCGCTGGCAACTGTTCAGCTGGTTAGATAATATATATATATATATATATATATATATATATTTATGTTTAATTATACATATCTGGTGTCTCGGGAGTGCCCAGGCTCCATTATGATGGGGTCTGTGCGTCCTCCGATCCTCTAACTACTCAGTGATGCACTAATGCTGTTAATATGCATGCACATGAGACTTACGTACATTTATATTTAAAGTGTTGATAGTATTATTGTTTCTGAATTTGTGTTATATTTACATGAAGAAGAAAGCAATTATTCCAATGAAAAGATTCATTGATGATGTCTTCTGTTGCTTCTGTTTAGTTAGAGCTAAACAGTCTCCTGTTGTGTCATTTAATGAGTCATCCGTTTTTTTTTGACTACACAAACATTTTCTATTTCGTGGCTTACATATATGGCACAATTTTTGCTTATTAATTCATAACACAACTCATGCACTTATTATAATAAATATTTCTTTTATCGTAGGCTACCATTGCGTGATCGGATCTACTTATCCTGTGGCAGCCAAGTGTCCCATGGGTAAATACTGCCCAACAGGCAGTGAGTTTGGCACACCCTGCCCTGTCGGTTACTATCTCGACACTACCAGAAACACGGCCCTGTCTGACTGCAAGATATGCCCACTCGGTAGGTACCACCGCATGCAAGCATACATGGTACATGCAATTATTTACACGCTTTATTTCGTGGTTTTTATTATTGAATAATCTTACTCATCAATCATTACACCTGCCGGCTTCTTGATCATTTAATTAATATATAAAACATTACTTTTTTAATAATGATTATGCAGTTGACCCTGGAGGCAACTAAGCCTGTCGGTTGAAAGTGCCTTGTTTCTTAAAAATGCTTAATCAATCAAAAGTTATCTGTGGCCTGAACATCTCCTAATAACTAATTATCACATAAATCAGCTGATGATAGATCATTAGTTCAAGTAGTCTATTTTCCACCACATTGTAATTAAAAGGGTCGTATTAAATCATTGCATTTTCTTCACACACATCACTCTTTATGGCCTAAGTTTCAATTGTTTTCCTGTTTGTAACCATGGAATTTTCACTTCGCACAATCGTTGAGGCGTCCACATAATTCTTTCTTAATTTTTGTCATAGTTGTCTGTGAGTAATGATGCATTTATTGTTAAGATTAACACATTGACCTCATTCTACAGGGAAATACTGCGGGGCTGAAGGCCTGTCGTCGTGGTCAGGCGAGTGTAATCCAGGCTTTTACTGTCCAATCGGTCAGACCACGGCAACACCAGCAAATTACACTTGCCAACCAGGGTACTACTGTGTGGGAGGCCTGGGGGTACCACAGTTGTGTCCCTCGGGATCATATCAAGATTTACCTCAGCAAGCAACATGTAAAATATGCCCAGAAGGGTTCTACTGTGATGCCATCCACGCACCTCTACTTAACTACTCCAGGTAAGCTTACTTATAGCTATTATATCATAACATCATACCTATACTATCTAATAATACACATGTTTATCGATATTTAAACGATTACCACGCTAATCCACGCGGATGTATTGATTAACCCTTTAGTTTACAATGTCCTTCTCTAGACAATTAACCAATTAGATAACTGCGCCTGTTCTGGAATATACATGAATTAACCAGTTTGATCACAGTGCCAGTTCTTAGATATTCGTTAATTAACATATTACATTACAGTGCGAGTCCTCGCATATATTAATTAACCTACTAGATTACAATGTTAGTCTTGAGGTATAGGTTAAATGCCTTAATAATTGCTTACTTAATCAAAAGTTCCATTTTCAGTACATGCATTGCCGATTACTGCAACTAAAATACACCTTTGCTTCCCCAGCTATCCCTGCCCTGCCGGTCACTTCTGCATCAATGGCACCCAGTCCGCCGAACAATACCCTTGTCAACGTGGTTCATTTAACAACAGAACTGGTCTGTCTGTCTTATCACTTATGTAATATTCCCTGTTTCTCTACCTACCCTAATTGATTATTTTTTATATTCAGTGCATCGTTATTAATATATCCCTTAATAGTATAATCCATTAGTCATGTTATTACTGACTTTTGTCTCATTACTAATTTAGTTATGATAATTTACTGCTCTTGTTTTTAGCTAATGTCAATAATTTTTCCTGGAATGAATATGATATTAACAGTATTACCATGTAATTGCTTCACAAGTAACTGTGTAACAAAATATTTAGGTGATAACTATATATCATTGTCTACTAATAAAATCCATCAGTTTCCATAATTTCTATAATTAAAGATTGGTTTAATATTCTTCATTATTCAGCTGTCTTTATATACACATATATAACACCTATTGGATAGAGAATTTTGGAATAAATCAGCTCCAGAATATTTTTTCGAACCTCCTTAATTTTGGTTTGTCAAATGCATTGCTTATGGTGCATCGAAACTTGACTGACACAAAAAACTATGTAAGATGACATACTACTGTACTACTTTCAGCATGGTCCATTATACAGTTTTATCAATTAGCTGTAATGGAATCATTATCCTTCTGTATGGACTGATTATTTACAAGGTATAGAGAACTATAGAGGTAACATACAACAATGATAGACCTCAAGTATCAGCCAATAAAGGCTCTCAGATTTGGTTTACAATGAAATGTTTTTGGCAGCTATTCAATTCATATACAATCTCTACCGTCTGATTCAATAAAACACTCATAATGTGAGGTTAGCCGGAATATTCCTGTTAATGTCACATTTCCTGACTAAGTTATGATTGGCCACCTAAACAGTATATATCCATTGAATATATTATCGTAGATTAAGATTGATAAGTAATGAATGCATTTTTATTTATATATTATATAACCAGAATAATTGTTTTAGGTGTATGTTATTGACATAATGGTATTGTATTGGTCGTGCATTATTCTGAAAGATTTATTGTGTTCTAGGCCTGGTTTCATCGTCTCAGTGTACTCCATGTGTTGGTGGCATGGCGTGTGATAGAGAAGGCCTTACCTTTCCCGTGACACCGTGTTCTTCTGGCTACTTCTGCCGGCAAGGGGCTGACTCTACAACTCCCACCCTAGGTCCTGAGTGGTCATAGCCTACATGTGTATCTCATGAGTTTGAGTACCTTCTTTAACTAAGTCAGTTTGCTGAGGCTGTTTTATTGAGATATAGTGCTGAGTAGAGGTCAAGCTACATTATATATATTTGATTTTAGAAAGTAATTAAGCAGTTTACAGGAAAAAAATGTGTTCAGTGATGGTATCTTATAGAACAGACACTGAGAATATTTCTGACCCTATTCTGATATCTTCCCGTGTTAAGGAAAATCATTCAAAATTTACCATCGTACACTGTCATGGCTATATATCCTAGAATTGTTGTAAATTTAGGCAAATTTTTTCCAATATTTAATCTGTATGGAGCAGGATATACTATACCTATGTAGACGTTAGCTAACATCTGTTATTGGCTGATGTTTATCTGAGTGAACTGCTTGTAAAATATTTACATATCAATTAATTCATTGGTAGTCTACGTTTATAATAAACTGGTCACATTTGACTAGCTTCCAACCATTTTTATATGACACTGTCGGATGTAAAGATGTTTTACGTGCATAGAAAAATCTAGTGAACAAAGTCCTCTAACGTCTCTTTATTTGATAGATTTGTGTTTGGTACTGTTTGAATTAGGTATACCTCGGGAGTCTTTAAATTAACTTTTCATTTTATAATAAAATGTTTCAGTGATTTATGACTTTTCTACAACTTTGGAATAGGTGCTAATGCCGATGTATGCCCAGCCGGAAGTTATTGCCCAGAAATGACCTCTGACCCTATTCCCTGTCCCCACGGCACATACAGTCCCACCCCAGGCTTACACGCAGTGAGTGACTGCACAAACTGCACCGGCGGATACTTTTGTAATGAGACAGGTTTGTTTCATATGTGTTTGTCATATTTATATGTACAACAAAAATGTATTTAAAACTTAGTCGTTAATATGTGGTTAGTGACATCCACATATGATGTAAACCAGCCTACATATGTTTAAAGTAACTGACATATCTCTAATGTCACCCCAATGTCTTTTGTAACAAAATATATTTATGTCACCAAATATATCTTTCATTTAAACATTGTATCTTTAATGTGTCACATGCATATCATTAGTGTAACCAATATTTCTCTAGTGCAATATATATTTGGTGTAAGTAATATATCCTTTATATAACTAATGTATCTAATGTAACCACACTATTATGTAATTAATATACAATTACTACTACCTCTGAACAAAAGTTATGCCTTGAATATGGAAGCACTTTGGTGTACTGGTCATGTGAATTGGTTAAATATTACACTACATTGAAAAATGTATTGTTTGGATGGTGAATATCGTGAATTTAAAAAATTGTATTCTACAGAGAAGGGAGGATAGCCATGTTGAGTGAGTGACCATGATATAATGCCTATGCTCAGGCCACTTAGGGCCCATTAGGTGACCCCCATTTATATTAGTGTGTCTCAAGTAATAGGTTTCATAGCCCATTAGATTCCCTACCAGACTAATACTCAGGAATGATTTCCGCAATCTTGGACTCATTGTAGCATCATTACATCAGTGTTATGGACACTGTTGCAAGTCTTTGCACAATTTATCTCTCTTCTGTTCTTTACTATAGTGATGTGTAATGGTTCAGTATTAATATACATGGTCTTCATCAACAGGATTAACGAGCGTATCCAGCCCATGCGACCATGGTCACTACTGTCCATCTGGGTCCAGTAGCCGCACTGAGCTATTATGCCCACCAGGCTACTACTGCGCAAAAGCTACAGAGTACCCATCACCTTGTCCGAATGGCACATTTTCGGACAACGCGGGTCTGTCACTAGCGTCTCAGTGTCGCCCCTGTACTCCGGCTTATTACTGTAATGGAAATGGTCTCGTTAATGTCACTGGACCCTGCAAATCTGGTACGTAATATCATGAATTCCTTAATGTGTCCCCCATTGCTATATTGATAAAACAATTCAGGAATACTATGATATACTATGGCCAATGATGATGATGGATTTTTGCATTATATATTTTATGACTTAATAAGTCATAGACCCTATCAACTCTATATAACTCTTATAATGAAAGTGAAATTTTGCAAATGATGTCTAGTTTCATTGCTTCGCATTATTTTGATGACTTCTGCATATAACTGTGCAAGCTCTTTGTGCTGTCTTATTACTCGCGCAAAATTAAAGTACTCAAACGTAGGTCTAAAATCAATGCTATTTACACACTTTGTAAACATGGATAATTTTATGATTGCACAGTCATTATTTTTCAGTTAAATTAAAATATCTGATTTATTAAATTTGATAAAAAGAAGTGGGTGAAGTTGTGGAAAATTGTATGACAGCACTCCACTCTACTATAGGTTGATACTACCTGTACGATGTGATACGACTTTGGTTAATACCAAAAATTGCACTAATCAATGACATTTTGATGAAATCCATTTCAAAAATATTTCATACATTTTCTCTATTTTAGAAATTGTCTTTTTTAGGATACTATTGCCCTGAAGGATCTAATGTTGAGACTCAAGTAATATGTCCAGTGGGCAAGTATTGCCCTGAGACTAGTGCCACACCTATTGACTGCCCCCAAGGTCATTACACAGCGCATGTTGGGTCCTCAGAATGCACACCTTGCACTGAAGGCAAGTAAAATATGTAGTTAGCTAATAATGAAATACTAAGAAATTTATTTGTTTAAAGTGTGCTTATTGGCAGAGCTGTCAAACACACTTTACATGAAACAATAGCCTAATGATCTAAGACTAAAATGTAATTACTTAAATTATATAAAATTAACATCTAACAGTATACAGGTCATCATTGATACAGATCAATGTTAGATACAACTATGTACATTGACAGTGAGCATGAAATGGATAACAATGTTGAATAATACGGTTAAAAGTAGAACGAATATGGAAAAAAGGAAATTAAGAGCGGCAATTGAACCAGGGATTCAAAGTCAAATGCACTAACCACTAAATTAACTGCCTCCACATGTAGAATATGCAATTAAGTATAATAGTGCTGCAGTCAGTAGTAGACAGACAGAAGTATTGCTCCCGTGCTGTCTGCCCTTGAAGCTCTGTCGGTTAAGCATCAGATTTGCCATTCACGCTGTTACTATTACAATGGACTCTCATTGGCTATTTATGTTTTAGGTGATTTGAGTGGGAATGAAATTCTATAAAATGAATATGAAATATATTTGCTTAAGTGTACTCATTGCATTGGTGTCTAACACACTTTACATCAATAAATACACCATGTAGATTGAGAATACTAGACTATGATTACAGTTACTTGGTAAAAAATACTAGTAAAGAGGTGATGACGATAATTCTTGATAATTTATTTGTTGTAAACTTGAATAAAAACTTTGTTTTTAGTTGATTTTTAAATTGATTTATACTTTTGCACTTGAAGAGCATTAAAGCGTAGAAAGCGCAGTCGCCGAAACTTACTTGTTTTGTACGACGAACCATGAGGCTAAGTGAGGAGTTCGATCTAGTAGAGCATACAAATGAATTTATGGTTACGGCTGAAGAGAGGTAGGAAGGTGCAATGCATTCATAAGTGAATAAAAAATCCTGACAGAGATTCGAGAAATGACGGGTAGCCAATGGAGTGAGAGAACAGGAGTAATACGAGAGCGAGAACATGTAAAGGAGGTCGAGCGGTGGAGTTCTGCTGTTTCTGCAGTTGGCAGAGTTTGTATGATGGTAGATTGATGACGACGGAATGCATTTTTCTCAAGAACCGGTTATTGCAGAGGTCTGCAATTTGGCAGATATTTGGCAGATATTCGTTGGTCTATTATAGATTTGTTCATGGTATTGTCATCGCAGCTAGGGGAGGTAACTTCTACTGGTGTTTTTATTTTTTCTTAAAAAATCTTTCCAAGAACCGCTTATCACAGGGGCCTGCAATTTGGCAGATCTCGTCCTTGGGTTAATATCTTTCAGATTTGTTCAGCATTTCATCTTGGGAGCAAGGGGGGTAATTTCTATCAACTTTTTTATTTGGAGATCTTTATCTCTATATTTCCTTAGTGCGAAGGTCTGCCATTTGGCAGATATTGTCTGTGTAGGTCTCATTCATATTTTTTAGGGCATCTCTATTTTGGCAGTTAGATGTTTAGCCTAGGTTTCTTCCATAAATCTGTATTTTCTTCTTTCAGTGTCGTAATGGGTATTGTCAGGTGTCTTTGGCCTCTTGTAATCAATGTCAAGCAGTCTCCTTATTGCCTCTCATTCTAATATCAATATGTCCTCCTTGGCCTCTTGTTTTGTCTTTTTTTCTTTTTTTTTCAGGTGAGCATCTTGAGGCTTTTTTGGCCTTTTGTATGATGTACTTTTCAGTCTCACAATATCACCTCTCAACCTGCTTGCATTTGCTGCAGGCTTCTACTGCATCCCAGAGCTTGTGGTTGCTGGGGATGTCGCTTCCATCATGCATCCATGTCCTTTGGGTTTCTTCTGCCCAAATGGCACGGGATACAACTGGCAGCCTTGTCCCTCAGGAACATTCGGTGCTGCCACTGGTCTAAAGACAGCCAGCGCTTGCACACCTTGCCTGGCTGGTAAATACTGCCAAGGTAAGTGCTGTGTTAGAAGTCAGATGTCTATTTGATTTATCGTGTAATTAAGTCAGCATCAATGTGATATTCATTGTGATGTTAGCTATATCATACACCGAAAAACTATATTGACAATTTTCTCTTTTTGTGACAACTATTTTCATTTAAACGAAGGCATTAATTTACATTACATCTACATAGGAATATCAGAATGCATTTCACGGTGTCTAATCAATATTTTTCCTTAATTTTTATGCATAAGGTATTAAAATATTTGAGATAATAACCATAAGATAAATATTCAAGGGATCAAATAAATATTGAGTACATTCGTGTCTTGGTGACATGCAAGCAACACAAATAGATAAGAGTCACTTATGTATGTACATTTCCTCCTTCAGGTAGTAACCTCACCCAGCCCACTGCTCCGTGCTCTGAGGGTTATTACTGCATATCTGGAGTGAACAGACAAAACCCTGTCATGATTGATGAGAAACAATGTCCAACTAACTCTGTGCATCCAATCATTGGCCATATTTGCCCAGTCGGCCACCATTGCCCCGCTGGAACAGACTATCCGATTGGTTGCCCAGCTGGAACGTACCAAGATTTACCCAATCAAGCATCATGTAAGCCATGCGCTGCTGGTTATTACTGCTTGGCTAATGCAACTGAGTATCTCACCAGTGTCTGCCCAGCCGGTCATTTCTGCCCGGTGAATACAACAGATCCGCATGAACATCCGTGTCCACCAGGTTCATTTAACAATCTTACACTGCAGTCAAATGGGTCAAGTTGCATCTCATGTACTCAGGGAATGTACTGCGAGGGGCATGGGAATGTTGCCCCCACAGCGCTCTGTTCGCCTGGGTGGTACTGCACTGGTGGTTCTGCACTTGCTCAGGTTTGTGATTTAATTTTGCACTCAAACTCAAAACATGAATCATTATTCACCTATCAAATTTAGTCATCTCTCAATGTGTGTTGTTTATGTCCTTCCATTTTGAGATAAGTTTCTTGTACTCTACCTATCTGAACAATGCACATTACTTATAATCACATAATTACAATACCTGTCAGAGATTTGTAGCTCGCTCGTCAGTTAAGTTTGGTTATTGGAAGCTACTGTAAATGATTGAGAAAAAAATGACCAGGCTGCCTAAGTTTCTGTAACTTGAAAAATAGTATGACATAATACTTATACTCTAAGAAATATGTCTGTGTAACAAGAGATGAATTGACTAATAGGCCGTTTACACTGCGATAATTCTTGCTGCAATTTCTTGTGCGAATCAATATTTGCAAGAAATCATCAATACTTGCAAGAAATATGGCATTAGAGCAGTGCTCTATTCTTGCATGTTCTTGCGCTCGTTTATCCAATGGTATACGAGAATTCAACATGTGATTCTGTAATCTGTATAGTAAAAATACTCCCAAAAATGGCGGAAACTTGAAACTGGAAAATTAATGTGAGAGCAGGCTGTTTTATGGGACATGATGAACCCAAAGGGTCATAAAACCAAGATGAAATCTAGCATGGCAGGCTCTGATAACAGCAGCGATTAATTCGATGTCACTATCAGAATCACTCAAATTTGAAGTTGTTTCTGCCATCTTTATTTGATCACGTGACGGCATGTCATACCCGGCATTATCGCTGTCGATAAATTAAACTATCTTGGTGTAAACGCTGAGCGCAATAAATTGCAGGCAGAAATTAGCGCAAGAAATATTGCAGAGTAAACGGCCTATGAGGCTCTATTTAAACTTTTTTCTGCTGGCCACCATTAGTTTTTAACTCCTCACCTATCAACATATCTAGTTACAAACTCTTATCGAGCCTAGCATTAAAAACAGACCCCCATGTCACGCAAAGATAATCAGTGGACCTTAAATTATATCCAGTCTCAGAATAATCATTCTATAGTGTAGAATGTGGTAACAGTCTTAGATTGTAGTAAACGTATTGTACACATAGGATGCGTCATTATGTTTTTAGTCTTAAAATTACTTTACGGACCATCAAATTTTCCACCAATTTTCCAACATTTTACCATAATTTTTTACTATATACCAATTCCATCCCTATCTTTAGAGAGATAATTTTGCACTACTTTCTATAAATTGCTTTACTAATTGTCTACATTCTGGTTGAGAAGCATTTTATTGTTGTTTTAGCCATCTGCAAATGGTGGACGATGTAGCGCTGGTCACTATTGCCCACTTGGGTCATCATCAATGACCCCTTGCAAAGGCGGTCAGTATTGTGACAATGCAGAGTTGAGTGCCCCGGTATCTAACTGCGACGCAGGATATTACTGCCCTACCGGATCAACATCACCCCGACAGCAGGATTGTCCTCGTGGGTACTTTTGCCCTTCGGGGACATCTAATCCCGAACCGTGCCGGAATGGGACATACGGATCTGCCGCGAGGCTGACGTCCCAGGCTGAGTGTACAGACTGCGATGCTGGGTATTACTGCAATGGTTCCGGTCTCCTTGAAGTCTCAGACAAATGTCACCCAGGTCATATCTCGCAAACTTCTGGCTATTGTTGCATTGGTTCATATTCATTTTTACTTTTTTATTCATTTCGACAGATTTATTTTGTACGCTTATGTTTGCTGTAATATCACCTTCATTCCTGATGATTCTCACCAAGTGCTGGAGTATAGAAACATATATAATAAATATTTATAGCTATGTCAGGCTTACTCTCAGTTTTTCTCATCTTTTTGAATCTCTACCGTAACATACTTTCTCCATTATTTCAGGATATTACTGTCCATCCGGTCAGACAATGCCAAATCCTTTTGACCACATCTGTCCTCTGGGTCATTACTGCCCCAATGGTAGCCCAGCACCAGTCAGATGTGAGAGTGGATTCTACCAGGATCGTGTCGGTGCTTCACAGTGTCAACAGTGCTTACAGGGTACGTGGATATAATAGATGAATGATGTTTGATTATTGATGAATATTTTATTATTAAGATGTTTCAGTAATACTTATTACTGAGTTGAGAGTAAACTTAGAACAAAAAAATGCTTTTGGACTCAGTGATTTCATTAACATCTATGTATAGTCTAGGTCCTAGACTGTGGCTATTGTGATTTAGGTGTTGAATGATTTCGCATGATGTTATTTTCTGCTGTCATAGGTTACTTCTGTGACAACACGCTATCGGCAGTGGCTAGTCTGCACAACATGTCGTGTCCGACCGGCTACTACTGTCCAGCAGGGACGAAACGAGCCAACCAGTACCCTTGTCCACCGGGTACATTCAACAACATGACTAACCGCATTGGTAGTGACCAGTGCCAGGACTGCATCCCCAAGTATTTCTGTCAATCCCACGGATTGTCTGAACCAGAAGGCCTCTGCTATCCCGGGTACACCATTACGATTAATCAATTAGATTCACTGAGCATGTTTCTGAGAATTGTTTCTTTTATAACAACATCACATACAAAAACAAAAAGCGCAGCATTTATAGGATGCAGGCTTGAAGATTTATTACTATTTATGACAATAGTTTAAAGTATATTATTGTTGATGTTCAAATATCACTTAAGGATGATAGTTGGTGTTCACCTATCTTTATCACGATAAAAGAGCAACCCACTATTATATCATTCACCTGATGAAGCATTCCTTGTGTCTGCGAAAGCTCATGTTTCAATAAACTTTTGTGAGTCTCATAAGGTGCTACAGTCTTTTCCTTGTTCTTTACGTACATACACTAACACGGCTACCCCCACTTGTTCTGTCACTATTATATTACAAGCCATCCAGTGGCTACATTACTGCAATAAAATTTAGCTTATCAGGACATAACTTAAAACCTATATTTCACCATTCCTTCTTCAAATTGGATGGCCTAGAATTTTTCTGCAATATGGCTCTATTCTTAAATACTTTCTCCCTGCCTGATCCACTTGGCTATAGATCTAGTGATGCTGGAATTAAATTGGAAATTTTTGAGAATTTTCTTTATCATCTGTTACTAATGGCAGAATTTTTAAATTGAAATTAGTTACAGTGTGAAAAACTAATAAATGTTTTATCTACTTAACTACTCAATGTCTATTAACATATGGCAGACAAAATGTAGTATGTGATTGATTAAAAATGATAGTTATTGAAGGGTGTATCTAAAGGCTTTGACATCGTTATGTTGTCTCTATTTTTCGTATCTAGGTACTACTGTAATGGAAGCAACGTGATGCCTAACCCCTCAGACAGCTTGTGCCCTGTGGGTAACTATTGTCCCGAGGGTAGCTACAAACCCACTCCCTGTCCCCAGGGTACTATCTCCACTGGCACTGGTCTCATCAACCTAACGGACTGTAAACCTTGCAAACCAGGCCATTACTGTACTCCGGAAAGTTCTAGGAATGGTGAGTGCGAGAGTGTGATTTAGAGTCGAACTAACCATTCAATCCTGCCTTCTTTCCTCTATTCACAAACCAGTAAGCCTTGGGGTTATAATGACGACGATTATGATGATGAGTTTTTCTTTATTTTTAAACATTGAATGAGACACATAAATTGTGCCAATGGTTTGACAAGCTCCACTCCTAACTTAAGAGCCATATGATAAAGATATGTATGAATAAAAATCTTCAGCCTTTTTTGTTACTAAGAAGCTTACCGTATTATGCAGAAGTATAACAAGTCAGTGTTACTTATAACATAAATCTTTATTTTCACAGATTGGATGCTCCACATGATAATGTTTGAGAAAACAATACATGTACTATATAACATACATTATTGTATTTAATGTATTGAAATTAAGTCGTTTACTCAATAACAGTCATTGAGATATTTATAAGCTATTAATTGTTACCTATACCTCATTTGATTGCTTGTTTGGTAGCGTGGCCCCAAATTTTAACAGTTGCATTAAGGTAGGTACTCATGTAGTAGAGTCATAGGATGCGTTGTAATATGACCTAATTGATTAACAACCAGGTTACAGACTCTACGGCCTATTTCTGAACCTAGTTGGAGTTACACAGTACATGTACAATTGTCAGGTATCAGCATCCCATGTCATCCTGGCTTCATCTGCGTCAGTGGCTCCGACATAGGTAACCCTACAGACGGGGTAAAAGGTTATGTGTGTCCGGTGGGTCACTACTGTCCATCGGGTGCTGTCCGCGAGATCCCATGTGATGCAGGAACATACGCCCCCAACACTGGTCTTGGTGAGTCAGTCAAGCATAGCTAACATATAGCTACTAACTTAGTATTTTAGGATTGCTACCAGCAATATAGTGTCTTGCTACTTATGTGCTATTGACTTCATATTGTAGTGATATTGACTTCATATTGTTGTGATATTGACTTCATATTGTTGTGATATTGACTTAATATGGTAGTGATATTGACTTCATATTGTTGTGATATTGACTCAATATTGTAGTGATATTGACTTAATATTGTAGTGATATTGACTTAATATTGTAGTGATATTGACTTAATATTGTAGTGATATTGACTTGATATTGTTGTGATATTGACTAAATACGGTGGAATTCATTGAACAACATGTTGGGCAACATGTTGAAACATAGTTTCACATTATTGCATTACTTTAACACTGTCCAAGGAAATTTTGACTTGTCAAAAACAATTTGTCTTAATTACATAAAAACATGGCACCTCTCAGTCTATTTATATCTTGCGATCGGTGATGGCTTATAAAACCACTAGTCTTTTATTGCGTACTCCTCAGCCAATGAAAGTTCATTTGCTGATGCTTTCAACAAATCTTCGTAGCAAGTTGGGAGTTTCAAACATACTCGATCTTACAAATTTTTGCTCGCAAAATGTTCAGGCTGATGTGGAATATGATGTGAGAATTTGGTGTAGCTGACTATTTGATCATACAAGTTGTTCAACATATTGCATAGCCTTAATGTAAAAGCTCTATAATCAGTATTTCTCTCGGCAGTCTATTTCTACTGGCGTTCAAACTAGAACATTTTGCCTCAATCTACACTTTTAAAATATTCTGTTAGGAGCTACTTGTGATGGTTAAATTATTTTATATGAGTGTACTATTCGTTACGTTCGTGATGTAATTATGTTTCTTAGTATAAATGTAATACTGTTAATTGATACAATGTAGGTGTCTGCAAGACATGCCCGGCTGGCGATACCTGTCCACAGATGGGAATGAACTCTACCCTGCCCTGCCCCACCGGATTCTATTGCCATTCTAGAACATCAGATAATGGGGAACCGTGCCCACAAGGCATGACTTAATAAAAATGATTAATTCCACATAATGATATTGAATTGATAAATATATAAATATATATGATTGAAATAGTCGGGAGTACACAGTGTATGCAATTACAAAAAGTGTTAAGTTTCGTTCATTGAATAAACAAGAAAAAAAATTCGTATTTTCTGGCTCGCTCATCAATCCCAATGCCTTTAGACTAATTTCTTGTTCTTTATATTTTTAAATAATATATGAAACACTCTACTATAGTTGATTCTGGTTTATGGTTATACCCGGATGTGTTTCACACAACAGGTACCTACAACCCATCAGTGGGTATGAGCGAGATCAACGAATGTCTGTCGTGTCCAGCCGGTCAATACTGCAACCAGTCTGGCCTGTCTGCCCCAGCTGGTGATTGCTTGGCTGGATTTTTGTGCGTGGTCAATGCCACCTCGCCTACACCCAGTGATGGACTTAATGGCTACTGTCCAGTTGGTCACTACTGCTTGCAAGGTAACATTGCCTAAGTGGGGCATTCATAGACATTGTGTTAACTATTAATGATCATGAGATTTAAAGAAATTATCGGATTTAAATATACAGTCTAATCTCAGTTATCCGACACTAAACGATGCTGTTCTCTGAAAGGTATCTTCGTGCTTTTTATTACAGTGATTTGCTCACTCAAAACAAATGAGTTTGACCATTAATTAATAATGAAATTTTGTGTTAGTTTTTAAAGAGCCATAGATGGCCTACAAAACTGGTTAATGCTATCGCTACATACATACATATACATACATCACTAACATTCAGTGAAGCCATTTTTGTCAAACTATCTAGCAATTCTCTGAAAATTTCTGCTTACCTCGCCAAGCATTCTTGTGATGGATGCTCTATACACCACAGGAGCTTCAACAGCTACACGATGTCCTGCTGGAACCATTCGCAATGACACAGGAGGAGCTAGTGAGATGGACTGCTGGCCATGCCCTGGGGGTCATTACTGTAGGTTGGAGGGTCAGGTAACAGCTGAAGGAGTGTGTGAGGAACGATACTATTGCCCCACTGATGCTCACATCACATCACCCCAACCCACAGATTATCGCTGTCCCACCGGTTACTACTGCCCCACCCAGACACATACACCTATGCCATGCCCACCAGGTAAATGTTTGATAACAGTTTTACATACTAATTTTTCATTTTCGTATCCTATCATAGCTTACATACAATTTTTGTAGCATAGCTGCTTTTATGAAACTTTATGTATCGTCATATCGTCAGCTTCTTGGTTATGTACTCCATGGTGAAATATTGTGTATGAAAATACTGTGTATATTCCGTATATTTCAGGCACATACCAGCCATTCCGTGGTCAAATAGACTGCTATCCCTGTCCGGCCGGGTCTTACTGCCTCATCAACTCATCCATCTCACAGCCGTGCCCCGCCTACTCTTACTGCCCAGACAACACATCCACGCCTTTTCTCTGTCCTAATGGCACATTTACTCTTGATTCCACAACAGGCCTCAAGCACTATAATCAGTGCTCGGAATGTCCAGCAGGTCTCAGTCTTTGTTCTTCATCTCACTACTTTACATCACTACTTTACTACGTTTAGTAGTCTACAGCCTACGTGTTCTACTCTGATATCGACCGTTATCTTAATATCAAATCTATTTGCAGATTTTAACCATCGCAATTTTCACGATTTCGTTTGCTTGTTTGGACTCGTTTCATTCTCCCATTTGTCGTATATATAGCGATAATGCGATATTCATATAGAGGAAATTTTCCTCGATATACACAATAGCTATCTTTATATTATCTTCAAGTATTGTGTGCTTTTAGTTAGGATAGCCATTTGCATAGGCAATGCTGAAAGCATAACTTCTACTTGAAAAATTCAAACTGTGCAGTTGCATGGATTGTAGCCTATGTAGTAAGGTACCATATCATTGGTAACACAAGTCTCTCAAATAAATATTTTTCTTCTGAAAATTTTTTTATAAATGTCAGTAAGTCAAATTGAGTCTTCCTATATCAAATGAAACTTAAAGTGGTAATTAATTAATACTGTATTTTTAGCATTCTTGTACATAGTGAAATGAAATAAAATTTTTTTGATATATAGTGCCCTTTTAACACTTGGCTATCAAAGACACTTTATAAATTCACGGTTACTATGATTAACTATAAATACAAGGAATACAGTTCATCATTGCACTCGGCATACCATAAATGAATTGAAAACCACATAGTGTTTCCACTACAGATCCTTACTAACTAATGGCTATTATTATATCGTAACAGTGATTTACTGACTTATTGCTAAAATCAAAAATGATTTTAATGAATAATAATATCGATAATACAGTATAGCATGATGTTATCTTACACTAAAATAAATCACCATCATAATGAGAACAGGCAATAACAGTGTTATTTTGATGGTTGTTTAGTATATTTCTGTTTACAAATAGAAATTGTTTGATAAATTTAGGGGATGCAATCCATCTTGTGTCAAGTTGAGTCTTAGACTTTTCACAGGACAAAAAGAATTTGTATGGTAGTTTTGGCTAAATCTCAATTTACACCTCCATTGCAATTGATCTACCTATCAGGATAGATACTTTAATTTAGACAAATATGAAATTGCAGGTTTTGCATAATGTAAAAAGACATATTAATCTACTCTCTTGGTCAACATAATCAGAATTTCCGCCTGTTGACAGGTCAATACTGCTTGGGTGGCCGCATAGCTGGCCCATGTGCTGCTGGTTTCCTCTGTCGAACAGGCAACCACATGCCAGACCCGCCTCAAGACATCTGTCCTTTTGGCTATTACTGTCTGTCAGGTATGTCGTACGTTACCTACAGTAACCTTCAAGTATATAATCTGTCTTTCTCTACTAGTTATATCTGACAATGTGTAGACAATATGTCCACGAAGTGCATATGAAAGCTCATGTTAAAATGTGTCTTGGTCTATAAGGTGTGATCTTTTCTTTTTGCATGGTACATCCTCCAGGTATTATACAACTTAGGATAGTCTCCTTGTCAAATCCCTATATGCTCTAAATATATTAACATAATTTCAATGAAATGATTCTTTATCAGTCATGTATTATCTATACCTTATTGTAACTTGTTAGCAATATAATGTCTCGAAAATCCAGGTGCGATATCACCCAGTACATGCCCTGCCCTGACTTTTATCGACAAAGAAGGTGCTGTATCACAGACTGAATGCCAGCCCTGCCCGGTAGGGCGCATTTGTCCAAAGAACTCAACGCATTTGATACCATGTTACCCGGGTCACTACTGCCAGTACAATGAACCCGTCACACCCTGTCCCATCCTCACTTACAATCCCAAGGTTACACAATATTTATTTATCTATTTATTTATGGGCTGCTCAGAAATCGTTGTGTAGGCCTTAGAAGGCCCTTTACAAGGCTAGCCTAGATTCAATGGTAGACACCTTGTGTTACATATTAACTAACTGACATATTAAATTCAGCCAAGCGGCCTGTCTTACGCAGAAAAAGCGCAAGCCTTTTGACAGTGTTGTCACCCATATCTCTCTCAGTGATAACGGCTGTTAAAGGTAGATTGTCATATTCTGCTGTATGCTGGACATTCTCCAATGTGATGGAGAGCAGTTTCTTTATCAAGTATGCACTGATAAGGATAAACCCATTATCTGTAGGTGACCATTCAACATACAATGGCCAGTCAATATTGAAATAACATCAGGGCGTTGTAATTTAAGCAGCTGTCTAGTACGCATCTTAGATGGCCTTGGCATTGTAAGGTTATACTCTAAGTGTTATACCCTAATTATGGTTTTGTCAAATCAAAACTGACAGCCTGAAACTTCCGTGGAGTTTGGAGCTGCTTGCTGTCATTATTTAAAGGACATCTCTGTCATGGACTTAAAATCTTTTTCACTCTCATAGTGCACAATTGCTACTAAATCTTTTCATCAGTAATTACTATAAATCAACCAGTTCAGTCTCTGGCAAAAATGCTTATTCCGATGATACAGCAAGGAAACACAGTTGTTCTTAATGAGATATTAATTTTCAACTTTCCGATTAACAGCCCGAATTACTTTGCCTAATACATATTTAGTCATTCTTCTACACATACAAGTTATGACATTCAACGACTCTAAGTATCAGCAAGGCTCTCAAATGCAATTTGCAATAAACGTCTACCCATTTTCGAGATGGGTTTACTTCCTAAATCGGGGATAAATAATTCACCAAGGATCTCACTGAAAATTTGACTAGTGGGCAGTATGAAACATGCGACGTTTTGGTTATTAGTCCAGTGCTCATATCACTCGACGAACTGTTTCCCCTGTTTTAATGCTGTACAATCTTTAAATCAATTTTGGGTAGAAAACTGGACTTCATTTACAGACTACAGAAGTGTATTCTATAGAATTATATAATGACTGTTACTGTTAAATAATTTTTTTTCTGATTATTATGATACATTCTCATTTTGAAATGTCATGTCTACTGGATTATGTGCAATTGTAGGAGGGTGGTACTGATGTGTCATGGTGTTTGCCCTGCCCTGCTGGTTACTGGTGTAATGAAGTGGGAATATCGGATCACACCCACCATGCCTGTCCCATAGGACATTTCTGTACTAATGCAACATCTGCACCAGAGCCCTGTCCACCTGGTACATACAGGTGAGTTCTTCGTGTTTTATACGAGTATATCAGAGGCCCTCTTAACGGCTACATGATACTGTGTTAACATATCACTGAATATGGTATATCATTATTATTATTACACATTATTTATTACGTAGAGCAGATTACCGAGACAGTGCAGACAAGTGATTATTTTCCATTCACGGCACCAGGTTTGAATGTCAATAGACAGACCATACCTAAGTCATACACTCTACTGAATGTATGCTGGGTGATGATTATGTAGAATGATGTTATATGATGGCGGAGAGGTCATTGTTACGCAAGGCAGTGCTATTACCATCAGCAATAAACACAGAAATCATTACTCCATTACATTACATTTTTTCAAAGGTCTGTAAATCTGTTTGTTAGTCGTCGGTCCTCTTACAAAACTAGAGCGTAGCAACCTCCCTTATCTTTATCACGAACAGCATTAGACAATACCTAGATAATGGAAATTACGTAATTCTGATTCTTCTCGATATATGTACTGCCTTCCATACGATTGACCATAGCAACCTTTGACCAAAGTGACCTTTTATACCGCCTTAGATTTCATTTTGGTATTGTTGGCAATGCACCCTCATGAATCCAGGACTACTTAAAAAACCGAAAGTACATAGTTAAAACATCCGGCATAAAATCTGCTTCTCATTGCCTACCTTATGGATGCCTGCAAGGACTCTTCTTGGACCAATTCTTTACTCCATGTATACCACTCCACTCACAGACATTATTAAAAATCATTAAAAAATAAGGGTTTGATTATATGTCTGCACTGATTATACCCAGCTTTTGCAACCTATTAACACTAAGTACCCCCATTCTGTTGAACACTTTGCAGAAAATTATCAAATGCCTGGGTGATAATATACAATTGGATGACTGCAAATAAACTAAAGATTAATCCAACAAGAACGGAACTTTTACTTATCTCCTCGCTTTTTGCTTCTTCGCCTGACATCTCCGTGACTATCAAGGGCACAATTATCAAGCCGTTATATAAAGTTCATAACCTTGGACTCATATTTCATCTATATCTCACTTTCCATAAGCAGATATCCAAAGTTCTCCAATCTGGCTCTTTGTATTTACGGAATATCAGCTCAATCTCGTGCTATCTCTCTCCAGAACTATGTGAAATACTCGTACATTCTTTTATCATAAACAAAATTCATAACTGCACCTCCCTCTTCATCAGTTTTCCATGTTACGAACTCTGCCGACTCTAGAAACTCCAGAACAGTGCTGCTCGACTCATACATGTTGTTGCTCACATATAACTCCTGTTCCTCGCTCGCTCCACTGACTACCCGCCACGTCTCAAATCTCTTTTAAGATCCTTCTATTGACTCATAAATGCATCCACGGCATTACTCCTTCCTACCTATCTTCAGCCATCAGCATCAATTCCTCTGTACGCTATACTTGATCGAACTCTTCACTTAGTCTCATTAATCCTCGTACAAAACGCGTTTTTGGTGACCGTGCTTTCTATGCTGCTGCTTCTCACCTTTTAAATGGTCTTCCTCATATCTGACTATGCAAAAGTATTAATCAATTTAAGTCAACCAAAAGCACACTTGTTTACCAAAGTTTAAAACAATTAACTGCATGTATTATACTGGCAAGACTAGCACTCGAAGCAAGGTCTATTATAATTCATAATATAAGTCCAGCAATAGAGCTTAGGCCACCTGCTCCATATTTCGTATAGCAGAAGTATTAAACAATTGTTCTAAACATCTCCATGTTGAGAGGCTGTTCTGATCTCAACAGCTCAGTCTGTTTATGTTTTCCAATAACAGATCAGAGATAGCCGCAGCAAGCATGGCTGACTGTCACCTTTGTCCTGCTGGTTACTACTGCCCCCATCCGAATGGTACAACTTGGTCCATACAGTGTCGTGACGGTTACGTCTGCCCACCGGGGTCACAAAATGAGACAATCTGCGAAGCTGGTAATGCGGCCATTATTATGGTTGTTCCATTCTGGTAGCTCACATTGTATTTATTATTGTACGAATATTTTTTATGCAGTTTTTTGTTTTAACAGCTATTGTTTCTTCAAGTAGGCTGGGTAAACTTAAGCTGCTACAGTTTCTTTAAGTATGCCAATATGGGGCCGGGATACATTGTGACAGGGTCATGTTTCAGATGCCGATGGTGCTGTTTTTCATGCGCTGACCTCTCTACTATCTCATCTCAAAAAGCATTATCATATTAAGATCATCACTCATAGGAAGTAGCAGATTCTGAGACTAACCATTTTCAGAAATACTACTATCTAGCCAGGTTAATGGGTTATTCCAAGACCATACATCTACGTATAGAATAGACTCTTTCGATATAGCAACGTAGGTATTTATAAATATTATTTATACATAATTTATATTATATTATAGTTACATATAACCCATATTTATACTTTATTACTACATACTTATTGTGTCAGGTTACTACTGCAACAATTCCATGAGCCAAGTCCCCTGCCCACCTGGTTACTACTGTCCCGAGGGCTCCAACTCACCCCGACCCTGCCCCCAAGGTCATTACTGCGAAGGTGACCGATGTAATGGCTCTGATGCTGGTATGTAAGATCATGTATCGTTTATAGACATTCTCTACTACTTTACTTCTGTCTTAACCCTTACCACCCTGACAAGTGTACATTACATCACTTTTGCAATACAATTCTGTGACAACAAAGTGCTAAGGGTTAAAAGCAGTTATATAGATTTCACTTTTCATTCTTCTCTCAACCAAATTATATTGCAACACTGAAAATTACAATTGTGTTAAACATGAAAATCATTCCTGTGTATCTTCCTATCCTTCTCCATGTACCTCCGTAGGCCACCTATCATTATATTATATTTAATTGTAAAAACTTATATTTGCTATTGACTTTATATAGTTGATCATTACACGTTAAAGATGTCCTTACATATCGCTGACGTGATTGTGATTTATAATCTCACTGTGTACCGAAGATGCCAAATATGTAAGTTTTCTCTCTCTCGTGACATCTCCAGGAGCTATAGAACCCCAGAAATGTCCCCTGGGATATCGCGAGTATGACGGGTCACAACGATCGACCTTCGAGGACACTTGCGAACCGTGTAGACCAGGTTTCTACGGTGACCACGAGACACGAGCAGTGTGTAATCCGTGTCGGGCTGGAGTCGTATGTCTTGTTATGGCAACCAGCGACGAACCATTGAGTAATTCGAGTGCGGTTTTGGGTGTGAATGACACTAACTCGTACCCTTGTCCTCCAGGTGCGCAGATCACATTAAACATCAAAATGCTTTACTATTTACTATCATTGTTTCTATCGCCTAGAATTATTTCCGGGGTAGGGGGAGGAGGTATATTTATTTAATTACATCACGATGTAGTATTTGGTATGTTAAGTATTTGTTGTCTTGAGTATTTGTTTCATTTTGGTAGTTGTTGAGTGTAAAGCTTATGTCTATCCTGTTTTGTGGATTCCACTTTGCTTGATTTTAATCTTGCGGAACTTCATCTTATGATGTCACATGAAGGCTGATGAATGCACCACTGTACCTTATTCACTATCATCTCGTATCAAATCGCAAAGATATAGAAATACGAAAATGAATGTTAACAATCCATACATAGCAGGTAACATCGTATTAGATATTTTTACTTCAAAGTATACGATTTATAGATGACATGTCGTTAGTTATACTTATATCGCATGATAAAAAGATTATCATTACAATTTTCATATTAAAGTTTTCATTATTCATTAATAGTGCAACGATATACAGATATGAAACATTTGACCGAAATTGGCTGATCAAACAGGTTACTACTGTCCCATACAAAGTGGCAAGCCCACACCTTGTCCAGCTGGATCATACACACCGCTCGAGTTGCAGCAGAGTGTCACAGACTGTATACTATGCCCTGAGGACCACTTTAACCACCTCACTGGCCAGGTTGCATGCTTCGGTTGTGGGGCTGAAGCATTTCAGAAGGAGAGAGGCCAAACTGCGTGTAATTGTACTGGATATGGACGCTCCTTTCAGGTAATTATGCCATATATTGTAATAATCTCCCTCTAATCATTTCACAACTCCCATCAACTATCACAGACTGTGTGGCATAGGTAGGCAGTCTCGCTTTGTTTCCTTTAAATTTAATGTACAATGGTGAACTAACTCTCTGTGATTTGCACTATAGGTATGTTCCCACCACAATAAATAAGGCTTATTCTCAGGGTCATCGTTTAGCATCTGTCTAGGCTAACTTTATCTTTGCCTCCCAAACTGGGTGGTCCCACCTTTTTTGTGCAAACTCAAAAACGTCAAACATTTAAATTATGTCATTGCATGTAAAACAAGTCACAGGACTTAAAGGCTGAAATAGTGCTAGTTGATAGACGCTAGTTAAAATTATCGAAAATAAATCACTCTATTAACTGGTGCTTATATTTATGAAAAGTACAATAAAATTTACGGATTAAGTTATAAAATATGTCACATGTAGCTATCAGGCCATTTGACCACATTACACATTAAGTTATCAAATTTTGAATAAATGAATGATATTCTACCTATTTATCCCCCTAATTATTATAATTCAAAAAACTTGTTTAAATAATAAAGTTTATATTTTTTATTAATGAAGCAATATTTGTAAAATCTCCTCTCTAT
>WURV02196614.1:0-11957 GCA_011762755.2 Epimenia babai | reverse complement strand
GCAGAAAAGTCGACTGGTGGGAAGTTTCAAACCCGCAACCTTTCGGTTACGAGTCCGGTGTTCCTACCACTCGACTAACTGCTTCCCCTATATATTAAGCGCATTATCCCATAATCATATACAACCAAGATAGAATGTTATGGCGTATGACAAAGCGTGACATAAGCGTAGGACCGAGCACAGGTGATTTTCAAGCGGCGCTTGAAAAAAATCACATGCCGTTGTTACCATCCCAAAACAAGCTTGAACATGGCGGAGTCGTATCAAGTGATTTGTTTGTAACGAAAAAAATGGCTTTGGGCATTCGCGCTGTAATGATTATCTTGGATCTACACGAAATAGCGCCCGCGTTTCTCCCAGTCTCCGAGCAAATAGAGTCGACGATGGATTGGATACGCTGAGCAAATAAACTCGATATACCGGGGTGAGCGAACGTTCTCGCCAACAACCTTCAACACTATACTGCCGCCGAATCGATAGCGTTAATGGACTCTATTCTATTAGGGCTAAGCGACGCATCGACGCGAGTTACTACTACATGCAGTGTTCGCTCACCGGAGAAAAGCTCGTCCCGTACTTTCGAAACAGCAACAGTCACGAATCTGTGTAGGTCACAGTACGCTATTATTAATACAGTACAATAGAATACGATAGGTCATAGCTATATATGTAGTTGTATTTATTAAAGGAAAAAATAACGAATACACATCAATAAATGCCATTTGCCTGGGCTCAGGAGAGCACGTAGGCAGCACCTTTGCATTACTAATATAGGCCTATTGGCCTAAAATCGTAATAACCGATTACCAAATTGTTTTTTTTTAATATAATTATACAAGAGATACCGTACGTATTAACATAATATTCATTAAGTATGCATAATTACTGTAATTTACCTACATACCCGCTATTTGTACTAGTGACAACAGTTATTCATCATTTTCTTGAAACAAGATACTTTTTCTCAATGCAAAACACTTGTATAGATACTTTGCTAAAATTCGAGGCTGTATCTGGAAAAGTAAATATAAAGTACATGGGTCATACATAGTACGCTATAATTAATGCAATAGAATACGATAGGTCATAGCTATACGGACGGCCTCGTGTTTTTTTACAGTAACACAGCCTCAGTTAAAGGCTCGCTAGAGATAAATATAATGATATCTACCGGTAATTCAATACGGTAGAAATCTAACATCTCTCTCTGTCCCTAATAAGTGATTTGATAAGGTAGGTGATAAAATATTATAAAATAATCGATTGCTATTATTCTCGTCTCTAGATCGTGAAAAAGCCAGGCGTATATATATACACATAAAGGATCCTTACAACAAAAATCAAAACGAGAATGACACCCACGAAGTATACGCACGCCGCATCATCGTCGCGTCATTGTGGTGTTTACTTATTCCGCAAACTAAACACAGAGTAAAAAAGTTGCGTGCATCCACCATATTTGGTTACGCCCACGAGCGGCATTGAGCGGTAGACAACGCGGATGTATGATATGATCGATTTGAATTACGTATATTTCAATTAACTACCTTTCGGCAGCATTGTTATACTAATTTCAGATCCGTTCAACATAATAGAAGCCAAACGATAGCCGTTAAAGGACGATAATACCCATCAGTTACCGTACACGTGATCTCGTCAGCTGCGTTCGTTCGCGATATAAAAACGGCCAGTAAGTTACGTTCTAGTTTCAACACTGCCAGTACAGTCCTAAATGTTTGCCTTTACCGTTCTATTTATGCATTACTCTATAGAGAAACGTACCACTGAGTATATTTACACTAATATGCAGTTATAAGACTAGGTAGTGATTCACATAATACGGTGTATTAATACACGGTTCATATCGATCACCTAACATCGTCTAATAAACCTTGACACTTTGTATAAATTGTATAAATTTAAGAATGAATGTAAGCGTGAAAGAGCGTGACTCACCCGTTGTTTAGGCCTTTAGAACGCTAGTTAACACGTCAACACGAAAAACGGATTAGGTTCAATTACTATAACGGTGGGAAAATGCCGAGAGCCACCGGGCAGACTTTGGTTATTCACGTCACTAGTTGCAAACGATGAACTCACGCCACTAGCACAATTCTCTAAGTCTTTAATAGGCTGATAGTTGATTCCTATTTACAATAAGAGTTAAGAGATATTCAACCATCCATCGAGTACCCAAAACCAAGCGTCACGAAACATCAGGTAAGGTTCACCCAGACATACATGAGCAGACAGGGTAGAGTGTGTTCAATCAGAGAAAGGCTATAGGTTAACTAGTGACTAGACCCAAGATCGATACACTGTCTAGTAGAGTTCGATTCCAACGATTTAACCACAACGTCACTTCGTCCCTAACTGACCAGGTAGCTACTATAATCGTAGGTTAGTGCGTTGGGCTGTGAATCTAGGAGTCCCTGGATCAATTCTCGACCAGGCTCTTATCGTTCTCGCCCATGCCCATGGGGATCTGGGCATCCCACGCAGTGTTGTTCTGTTCGGGATTTTTCCCTATGACGCGGCTGGGTTTCAGATTCTCTATGGATGGTCTCTATCTTGCTTACCTTCCGCTATGTCGTCATCTCATTGTAACTATTGCCACTCCCAGGATTACCGGAAGCGTGCTAGATATCTAGGCTGTCTGTAGGTGTTTGGAGTCAGTGGCTTGAATGAAAAACGGTCAATTGTATGTCCAGAACCGGTAGGTTTTTCACCCTATGGTATTATCATCCACCCATCATAATTGAGGCTAATCAATTTTTGCGTTAACCGCATCATAGGCTAGATAGGTTCAAACTAGATATTAGTATAAACAATAAGAAAACAAGGAAAATAAAAATCGTAGGTAACCCCCAAATAATCAAAATCACAATTTGCTTCATATAACTGATGTAATTAACCAGATGCTTTTATGCACAATTTTTTTACTCCTCCCACAATACGTGCCATACACGTGGTGTGTGCGGTTTTTCGTTTATTTTTTGCATTGATCGATAACACTAAGCTTTGAAATCCGTCTGATTTGGATTTAATTCTATGACTTTATGAAGAATAGATTTTTCCCCAAAACAGATGTAGCCTTTTTCATAGCACGACCTGTGTAATTTTCACTAACGCAATTAAGATCCATGTTATTAGCCAGCGATACCAAGTCGGCGATCGCTTCAAACTTGCACCCTTTCTCCAGCGTTGATTGTCCGACCTGCCTCGAAAGCAGACGAAAACCTAGGCACGTGACCACATCACCAACCGCCGCGGCCATCATAGCAACCTGGATCGGTCTATTGAGGTGTAGAGATAATTGGGGTACTAAGACTCATGTAATGCGGTGAAGGGGTGCCGGTTTAGGCGCGGTAGGTTTTGCTTCCGTACTTTGTTCTATCAAAAGCCTTCGGGAATATTATAGACACAATCGCCGTGGAGAGCATGCATATGTTAGTTTGTAAAAGTGGATATTTCATATATTCATGTCCTTTTTTATTTCAGTCGTATAATATGGCAGCAGGAACGTCGTCCGTGATTTTTCGCGTTCTGACTGAAAGTGACAAAGCCGAGGTGGTGAAATTGGTGTGCCAATCATTCCTTATCGAAGAGCCGCTCTGCGCGTGTCTTCACCTCCAGGCACCGCAAGAAACTGATTTCCACGCCGATTCGTTGTTGGAAACATGCGTTCGAGACGCACTCTCCGTTATAGCACTAGACCGTGATTCCGACAAAATAATTGGATGTCGGCTTAGCACAATCGAAACCGCGACGTCGTCTTCAAACTTTGAGACGTCACCAGACAACCCCGATCACAAGAAACTCCAAAGCATCGGTCGATTTATGGGCGCGATCGAAGAAGGAGTCGATATATTTGATAGATATGGAGTGGATAGCTGCGTTTGTTTCCAAATGCTGAACGTCTTACACGACTACAGAAACAAGGGAATAGGCAAACAGCTTGTAATCGAAAGCGAAAGAGTTGCCCGACTTCGAGGATTTCGAGTTTTTAAAGTCGTTGCATCAAACATGTACACGGTTAAACTTTACGACCGATTGGAGTACGACCGATTGAACGAAAAACGTTACGATCAATACACGGACGAAGACGGTCACGTGGTTTTCGCGAACATGGGCATTCACGGTAGTGCAGTTCTGTTTGCAAAGAAAATAAACTGATTTACCGTATATACTCGCTAATAAGGCGACTCACTTATAAGGCGACCCCCTGACTAGAATCACAAGAGTCAATTTTAGCGTTGACCCGTTTATGAGACGAGGCGCACTTTTATTCATTATTCAGTATACACTCTTGAATCACGCAGGTCATATTAGGATTGAGGGGAGCAAAAGAAGTGAAAAAGAAAATAAATTTTCAAGAATAAACACAATAACAAAAACGTAGGACATCAAAGAGGCGAGAAATAGACAAGAAACAATGAAACAAACAGCAATTCCTAACATATACAGTAAAAACAACACACGCTATCAAACCGCTATGTTATATGCAGACCTGTCTATCATGCGAAACGCTACCTGACGCCTGCGGACGACGATGTGGTTTGAAATAATTACAGTCTCACTTAGAAGACGACCCCCCCCCCCACTTTGAATCCAGGTTTTTGGTGAAAAAAAGTCGTCTTGTAAGTGAGTATATACGGTACTTCTGGATTTTATTAATCGCGTAAATTGACATAATATACTGATATCGATTCACACATCACAGAGGGACGTCTCTAGACGCGGTTCGGATTATTTCATCATATTACGAGTTCGCAATAAAAACGATGTGGCTTTTGTGTAACACGATCCTCAGTAACGTCAATCGGTTCACGCAAACACGGTTTAATATGTTAAAGCTTATGTGTACCGGAGATGCTAATCCCTTCCACGGAGCGATTGCATAAAGATACTTTTTCACCAAATATATTTGGACGTGACGTTGTAAAACAAGTACACGTCCACTTCGTTAGGATCTCTAGCGTCAACCATGATCCGTTGACGTTTTGTTAAATTAAAATGACCATTCTGGATCTCGTGGATTGGGGCATTTGGAGAGCCCACGGTATACTGTGACTTTTTATTTAAATATTGATCCTCCACACATGTCTGTTGAGTTTATGGTTCATCGATCTATAATGGCAGATGTTGAAAACTGCCAATAAATTACGGTTTTATAGCTGACGCTGTAGCATGCGCCACGAAGGTTATGCAAATTCTATGTAAATGGCGCGTGTTGGATCTGACCAATAGACATGCAGCATCATTGGATCAAAAATAAAATGGCTGTGTCCGTGAATACAGCGAAGTTTGATGAAAGAGGAAGATATCCTTTGAAGTAACATTAACAAAGGATTTAACTTTAAGAATTTAATTTAAGAATTTTTTATGAATTTCGCTCTCTGCGATTTATTACGCGACTTTATTTGTTTTTGGAGCATTTTTATATTTGCATTCTCAATAAATGCTTCAATAAGTACGCTATTTCACGGTTGATCTAGCCTGAAATCCATGTTTTTTTTAAGATTTATTGTATGACTTTTTTAGTACTCAGCTGTTCATTTAAAATATTTGTTTTTATTATCGTATACCTAATATGATCTCCGCTGAGTTAATGTGATCTCCGTTTAGTTAATATGATCTCTTTTGAGTTAATGTAACCTCCGCTAAGTTAATGTATTTCCGTTGAACTAATGCAATGTTTATTGAGATAACGTAATCTTCGTTACGCGAATGTAACCTCCGTTGAGTTAATGTAATCTCCATGGAGTTAATGTAATCTCCGTTGAGTTAATGTAGTCTCCATTGAGTTAATGTTATCGCCGTTGAGTTAATGTGGTCTCCATTGAGTTAATGTCATCTCCGTTGAGTTTATGTAATCTCCCTTGAGTTAACGTAATTTCCGTTGAGCCGACGTGGCCTAATCTGATTCTCTTGCGGTGCCTGTGAACAACAAACATTAAACAAATCATAATGCCCATTATGGCGAGTTTACCGATTATCCACGGTATCGGATTACGTCACGAATTAATGACGCAGACTACTTGACATTTCAGATCATATCAGATTTACCAGGCTGCAGCCAACAAATGGCAAACGTTTCAAACCGATTAATTGGACCAAGGGCGATAATCCGAATGAAAATGATTTGTCGAAGTAACGCGAGTGGAGAAGATCGGATAACTAAAGCCATAATTAGGCGTGTTTGATGACATTTAGGCTCCACCGCGACACGAATAGAGTCAGCAATGAGTCCTGTTAAGACGCACCTGCGATAACCTGCTCCCCGCTGGCATACAGACAACGCAATCTGGGAATATATAAATCGATACCCATCGCTCTGCGCCTGTTATTTGCAGTAACTTCCTATTCAATAAACTTAGCAAGATTTCTGTAGTTTTATATAAGGCCCGCTATCATCTTGCTCCCAATTGCAATTGCAAACATCCGCGTGGGTTTTTAGGCTATCTTAAATACGCCATTTTGCGTGGTGTTTATCGTTCGATTAAACTACTTGACTCAAGTTGCACTCGACACGCTCGATCTGGCCGTGTAGTAAATGGCCTATCTCCATATAGCAGGTTATGGGGCATATTTATGGATCTTGAGGTTGTTTTGCGGGCGTTTGTTGGTCTGTTAGTTCGTTCTGCTGTTTGTGAATCAGCAAGTTTAACCAAAATTATCAGCGGATTTTAATAAAATTGCCCAGGGGGGGGGGGCTGAATGAGGAATGGGGCAATAAACAAAATCTTAGTGATTTAGCATCAATTCCAGTCATCGTCTACATTCAATTTTTTAAGACATCCAGCCGACACGCTTCGCCGAGCTTCTCGTCATCCGACTGCCTTTTAGTTAACCAATAAGACGCCAATGTATATTCTAGAACATTCCTCGTTATTTCTTCAGTCTGTCAACTTGCGCAATGAAAAAGTATATAAAGAGGAGTGTAGTATTATGAAAGTTGCAATCTTTTCTCATCGAAAATAAGCTCTCCGGATGGTAATAATTTCGATCGTATTCGTTTTCTATCTGCTGTTGTGTCACGGTAACATTCGGACGTGTAACTACCGTACTGTTTGTTCGTATCGATTAGCAGCACCTGTGCGTTATTCCATGGTATGTATTATATATAGATTACTGCAGCGGCAAATCCGTATATGTCGATAAAGTATGAAGAAAGAAAAACTTTGTTGATTATAATGCCTGGTCCCACAGTGGCCTAGGCATTGATCACTAGAGGGACACCGTCGAACGCAAGTAGTGGTAGTAATATTTCTTGGTTTATGGTATTAATTTGTTTAGGGGAGATTGCGTTCGAGGTGAACTCTGACATGTGACTGAAACAACCGCCATTTTAGTTATCTGGAATCACTACTGCACTGGTCGTGTTATACAATTCATCACGATGACTACGGAAGGACCGGACGGTGAAATCGGCATACTCTGGCCGTTTCTATCTAACTTTTTGCGAGTGGTTTCTCGCATCGCGTTTTTGACCGTGGAGTACAAAATTCGATCCGCATTCTGTTTGCGCGATTCGCGACAGTGTTCAGCATGTATGGCGGCTATTTGTAGATCGTTAATTCCTTATTAATTGGCCCATCAGGCCGATATACGACCGCGAATTGATCGACTTTAATTAATGACGCGAGGAAAACTACAACCGTAGAGTATCACTAAATAATTCACGAGTTCATCGACGCCAGGTCATTTGTAAGCAATACGCTTTGTCGCAGCTATTACGTCTAGAATCGAACGCCCTTTGTTTAAAATCGAAATGCGGACTGAAGGTCTTTTGTGGGGTCGAAAAAAGAGGAAATCGTTAGTAGCGTTTCGCGGCTCGCAACACTAGCAGTCGCGACGGTGGACTCGTAAATTATTACCAATTTAGCTAACGTTAACGAATGCGCATGTAATAACATGTCTTCAGCCCTGAATAGTACATACGAGGCATGAGGAAATTCTAGGTACGCTACTATTCTTATGACATAAACGCATGAATACATATTAAACACCAGCCTAGCGACCCCTAATCACCGAAATTGCTTATAGAGTTATAGGCAAAACAAATGCTACTAAACAAATAGTTACAAATTAAATAGCGCGATTAATATGGCATCGATGAGTGTTTTTTACGTTTCTTTTCTACAGGTTTGTTGACAGGCGATGGATGCGTTTTACTTGATCGATCTTTAGCATCGCGGCGTCCCCCACAACAGCGGCGCCAGTACATGACCGCAGTAGACACGTACGTCCCCACGGAGTCGAGCTCGCACGCTTTATCTTTAAAAGTTCAATACTGTTTATTCCGGAAAAAAAAGACGCTTTCGTAATCTCATAACAAATAGAAAGGTGGATGTCAACACCTGGGCCTAAATCGCCTGCATTCCACGTTCCAGACCCTATCTTGTAGATCTAGGTACTACGGGTGTGCGAAGTAGACGCGACTATATTTAAAGCGTTTCAGAACCGCACCCGTTAAAAAAACGCGGCTATATTTAAAGCGTTTGAGAACCGCACCCGTTGAGAAGACGCGACTATATTTAAAGCGTTTCAGAACCGCACCCGTTAAAAAGACGCGACTATATTTAAAGCGTTTTAGAACCGCACCCGTTAAGAAGACGCGACTATATTCAAAGTGTTCAGAACCGCACCCGTTAAAAAGACGCGACTATATTTAAAGCGTTTCAGAACCGCACCCGTTAAGTGGACGCGACGATATTTTAAGTGTTCAGAACCGCACCCGTTAAGAAGACGCGACGATATTTTAAGTGTTCAGAACCGCACCCGTTAAGAAGACGCGACGATATTTTAAGTGTCCAGTAATGACCCATTATGTCGGAACTCACACGACAATTCCAGCTGCAATAGATAGCTCTTCTAAAGCCATGCTCTATTTGTTCATCTTAAATGTTATCGAAACCGTAGGACTCCTTAGTAAGTCTGTTAACACATTCAAAACACGTAGGCATTCCTATTCGATAACGACGATGGCCTTTACCTCGGAATAGAGAACTGGGTTAAATAACTTGAGAGATTGCCATGTTTGTAACACAATTCAAACACAACGCTCACGATCGACGCCAAACATTCTCAAAAACAAATATTTCTTAATCCAATAAAACCACCGTAATATATCTTTGTGGTGTCGACTCGCTTTTATCATCGACTTACAAAAAATCAATTTTGTAAGCAATTTTTGTACAGTGTTACAATAATTACGGTAATAACGAGGACTCACGCGTTCTAACGCGAGACTACAGGCATCGATCATTAGTCGCTAGACCGAATGCTTGTTACCTACACGAGGTATCTGTCCGACTGCACCGAAGCAAGGGGCTTAATCAGACACCAACTAAAGGGGGCTAACTGACATTTTGTACTTATGATAAACGGCATGAGGGAAAAGTTAGATCGTAGTAAATACGAAATATTTACAGCAACTACAATGATGTTTTGCGTTTTATTTTTTTCGAATCACTATTTTAGTTTTATTGAATAATTTAGTTTTATTTAATTATATTTTCTTGAGTGGTTTATAGCGAACTTGACAGAATCTTGTATCATTTATCGTCGGTACGGGTTCCACAGTGGCACGCATTTAATTCCAAAAGTCCGGTCTCAGCTACCGGAGGTTATCCAATAGACGATACTCAGTTATTTGGCAGCGTGAAAACCAATGTTATTAATTAACATTATTAATTAACATTATTTATTAACATTAATAACACTTGAAAACACGTGTTATTAATTTACAATCCTTTAGTCAAAAATCGTTTTTATCTACCTCGATTTGCCACCCGCTGTTGACGTTTTTGTGTTTAACCGATAATTGAAAACAAAGTCAAATTTGCCCAACCGAAGATACCAGTTTTTTTGACGACGACCTCCCCAGTCACGTGATTGCCGTATAACCGAAGTCAGACTGTATTACCAGTTTGCATATCGATGCGTAACACTAGAACTAAAGTCTATAGACGTACATGTTTGTCAATTAGGAACGTCATTTCAAAGTCCATACGGTATATCACCGTTAGTCGGAACACAGGAATATCCGGATTAATGACCCACGGAGAAATGGCAGGTTTTTTTACAAAAATAGAAAACACTAACATCTTAATGATTATGAATTATTTACATTGTGTTTGACACGATTATGATGTCAGTACAGTACAAATATGTATCCTTTAGTTTTACTGTCAACAGTACCGCAATGTACGTGACATTTCTAGGGCGGCCTACTTCCTTATAACTGTAATATTTACAAATTTATCAATACGTTTGTGTTAATATATCGCGCAAGCTTTTTCTTTACTATATTTTATATCGGCCTTGTTCATGTGTGCTGGGAAAACGACTGACTCGTATGGCCATTTCAGTGTCGTGTTTATGTTATAATACGTGTACATATGAACGCCATCATAAATAAAGTTATAACGTCATTGACCCGCGAGTGTTTCGTCGTTTTGTTTGCGTGTATCGGGGCCGCTGACGTTCATATCGTTTTCGAATTAACGCTAAATCGAAGATGACAGCGATAAGGACAGAAACAGTGGTGAAGCCGATGACGAAGTTTTCTTGAAATGAAGAATATACAGGTCAGATGGAACCGCTATGGCGAGGGAGGGGAAATCAGACAGGCACACTGATGAGGAGTGAAGATATAACGGATGCGATGATAATAGGATAATACGATGATAGTGAAAGTCGAAAGGCGAAATCACACAACAATTGAGGATCACATGCAAAGGATGCGACCGCGAGAACCTCAAAATTAGTGTTAAGGTCACGAAATGGGGGAGGCTAAAAATAGCACGATGATTGCGATGGTCATATGCGAATCGCACAATGAGAGGAGGGTCGGATGCGGGCATATAGGAGGGATGTAGGGGCTTTTTTGGTTTATGAAAACAATTTGCAACAGAGAAATTGCCCTCTTGATCTTTCTCATGTCGGAAATTTTAAATCGTCTGTCAAATTTTATTATCATGTAAATAATCTTATCTTTTTATGACACCCATGTAAAGCGGCGCGGTGTGCGTGGAGCGATAATTTGACACACTCACGTAATCGATGCATTCGCCATGTTCACGCGTCATTACGCTCAAGAACTCGTAAGAAAACAGATCGATGAGAAGCGCGTCTGACTAATACGGCGTGGGGCGTAGGTTTCGAGATATTTGTGGGTATAATTGGACTATTACGTATCGGGGTGAATTAAAAAATCGACAAAGTACACGTAATATAAGACGCCGTTGCCTGTCGCCTGCTGTTTTTTATCAATTGACAAAGGAACGGTAACTCAAAGCACTGTTCGCGAGTCCCTTCAGAGTTTGCAGCAAGCATTAAATCGAATTTAAATCCTTTGATTTATCCATTTAATGATAAATATGTACGCACCCGAGAAAATATATAGTTCATTGCAAACCAATTCAATTTTATCTAATTTTATGCAATTTAATGCAATTCAAGTTCATTCAATTATATCTTCGGGGAAAACAAACTTATACAGAGGAAAGAAATACATCAAAATAGACCGAAATCGTCGGAAATAACCGTAGTGGCGGAGGATATTTCACAACTCGATGTAATTAAACGTGAATTACACGTGTCGAGTATCGACCAATCAAAATTTCACTTAGGACGTCGTATATCTCGGCAGCATAGAATCGATTAATAGAGCACTCAAGTCTGACGTCAGTTGTCATAACAACGTGTTCTCAACAATGAACCAATATGGCGTCGATGCATACGAAAAGATTTAGCGTATTTCTTAGCTGCGTTCAAAATTCTTTTAGTTTACATAAGATATCATTCTACATAGAGTATGAACTTTTAGGCTTTATTCTTTTATACTTAGCGATATGGAGGAACATCTTGGTGGGGGACGTTTAGTTAAGGGGACGTTTTGACTTGCTTCGTCAAAGTATGGGCTAAAGGAACGTGGTATCACGTGCGGC
>WURV02196603.1:0-11957 GCA_011762755.2 Epimenia babai | reverse complement strand
GATTATATTTTTTATTGTAGTAATATAAGGCCGTCTTTACTTTTAACGAGTCCATCATACAGGGAATCATCCTCTGTACCGTCCAAGACGTCTGAATGTACGTATTTTTACTGCCCAAAATTTTTTTTTATTTTTATTGACGCGCCTATAAGACGGGGGGTAGACTTCAAGGATTGAAATTTTGTCTTATAGGCGAGTATATACGGTACTAAGTGTTTTTGCGTTGTACGGGTGTTAACAGGAAGTAGCGACCTCCCAACAGTAGTAAATGTGTTTTTACGTCATATGTTTGAGAAATCGGGTAAAGCACTCATCGTGAATAGTAAATACCATGGCCTACTTAATCGTGACTCTTAGGTAAGTTCTACCAGTAAAAATATTCGTGAGAACAGTGCAAATACGATGTACTCGCCTCCTCGTCTAATTATTAAGAGATCATCACCAAGCAATGGCTACGTAATGGCCTTAAATTCACATGTAAAAATCCCACTCTAGTTTTTATTCCCACCGATTCATTCGACGAGTTTCGTTTCAGGGATATTTCGGCGCGGTGGGTTGCTTGTTGGAGCTGCTACAGGGAACGGATGTCAGTACACTTAATGGACACCCTTAGCAATTCGTGGTGCGCGTGTTCGGGTGGCAACATTCGGTCATGGTGGCCATTTCTGCTCGAGAAATGCTACGAGAGCCTCTGCTCGTCTTCGCACCTCAATGTTCCTCTCTCTTATTAATCGCAATAGCATTATAGCTAATTTCATTTAGCGACGTCGTAATTATCTCAGTCCATCGTAGCCGTATAAATAGCTACGAGTCGCGTAGGCGACGACGACTTATTCCAACATATCCGTACACTCATTTACTCGGGGACTCGCCCTAAGTGCCAGTTAACGCAGTTTCATTCCAAGTTAATTTATTTGCTAGATATGTCGATGAATGACTAATACTCGCTCAACGAGCGCTGGTACAATCGACGATGGATCAGAACTCGCGACAGACGGCATTCGTACAATCGATGATTGACCACTACTGGCTACAGACGGCATCGGTTCGCGGGTTGTCGGTCCCGGGTGAGAGACGATCTCATTCAAATATTTAAACGCTTTGGGAATCTCTATCGTAATGACTATCTCAGAACGAGCACTGCTTCTGTTGTGGGTTAACTTATTCGCAAATTACGTGAAATATAAAACCAGACAGTCTCCCGATCTCATTCGAATATCTAAACGCTTTGGGAATCTCTGTCGTAATGACTATGTCAGAACGAGCACTGCTTCTGTTGTGGTCTAACTTATCATTCGCGAGTTATGTGCAATATAAAATTATTCTCGGACTGCGAATGTCAAATCTAGTTTCGGTAGCCCCGTGCCGGACACAGGAGATACTGGGCTCGTGAATCGTGGGGTGCGTCCGTTGAAATGCCCGCCTCTCGAGAGTCCTCGTTTCTGCCCACCTCGGGAATAACTAATGTGGCCTCGTGGCTGGCGGTCTGTGTATGGTCAAACAATCACGTAATGGTCTGTGGTCAGCATCGTTTAACTACGCTAATAACGTCAATCCAGTAACTGTGCCATATTGCAAAGTATCGATTCTTTCATATGTTCGTTATATAGTTTATGTTCATATCATCTCTGGTGAATGGTTCACGTGAATAATTTTCGTAAACTATGATAACCATAGCACACGTATAGCCTATCCACAGCTGTACATATACGCCAGTATATCCGTGTTGTTATACGCGCTATAAGGTACGCTATACAATTTTACGGGCGCGTTCTGTTTAACGTGTCCAAATGTGAGGATTTTTTTTAGATTTATATAATTACAATAGACATCTTGATGGCTTTCCGAGTTTACTTACTTCGCGTCCCAAGCTGAGCTACAAATTAACGCGAGCTTCGGTATATCAATAGCTACTATAGTTGGTGTACAGAAGCTCATGTCAATCAAACTGTAGTTCGTCGAAAATTAGTTGCCCGCACAACACCTACACTACATCCCACACCTTTCTTTAGGCCACTCGTAGCAGTTTGTGACTATAGCCATCAATTGAAAATATCCCGTCGTATATGGAGATTGACCTAGTATTATTTTTACGGTGCTCTAGATCCACACAGCGCGTTGTGCTTCGAGCGCTGCAAGTCATTAATATACGAGTCGGGATGTCCCCATTCTTTGACAGGCGAACATTTCACGTATCCAAACGCCATTCTCACGTTGTGGTATCGAGAAAGTTAGAAGCGTAACGCACTGGGTAGGCGACTTATTAGCCCTAATGGTCTTGTGTACCACTAATGGAATAAACAGAGAATTCCCTACCTTCGGGAAAGTGCGAACCCACCACCTGCATATCACTGGTCTGATGCACTAAGAGTAAATTATTTATAGGTAGAGAGACGTGCGAGCGAGTAGATTCTATAGAAGCAAAGGGCTGAGCATGTTGGAATACAAACCGCACATATAGGTAATGTAATCAATACGGCTATGATAAACGTAGTGACAGCAGGAATAAAAGGAAGCTGTTCTCCCGGAAGAGACATGGTCACTTCGCCAGGTTAACAATGTGAGACCGTGACATTGCGAGTTCAACCGACCATCGTCAGAAGATCTAATTGCTCCTGGTAGCGTCAGTATTTGACACGCTCGAGCGACAAATGAGATCGCGTATCGTATGTCGAAAGACGCGTTCTAAAAGCATTGCTGTGGTTTAACATATTCCGAGCGTAGGCGGCATGTGGGGACATAGAGTCAAAAGACCGCTGTGGTAGCCTTGGAGAGGGCGGGACTCGTTTCACCAATATTATCGATAAAAGGTCAAAATTATATTGTATTGACAAGAAATTACGTTATCATCGCCCATTGCTACGAAACCCTATTGGATTTCTGAAAGTGCCGAACGAATAATATTAATAAAACGGGTGAGACGACCCCCAGGTCGGCGGGGGGGGGGGGTTATCAGTTTACCGCCGTAGTCATCTAACCCGCTTTGGCTCCGCCTCGATGTAAATTAAAATCGAGAATAAGGTCACGATTTAAAGGTCGTAGTTCCTTTGTGGGCAATGATTCACTTGTGATCGCTGCTCGAGGTCAGTCGCCTTTAACCTTGATTTTCAGGTAAATAATATCGCTCTCCCAGTGCCATAACAGTTGCGTGGGGTTTATCGTGGATGCCATCAACTAATTAGGAAAATTTGAACGACAAATCTTCATCTATATAATATAAAGAATATCTTCAAACAGCTGATTAAAATTTAGGCTATCGGTACACAATGTTTCACGCTCTGCGCGATCATCATACATTTGCTGATTTTTACGGTGTTTTCTATATTTAGATGATCTTAATGGGCTAGCTAATGTGTTTCTCAGTATAACTGAAAAATGCTCAGAAAAATAACTTATACTTTTGATAAGAGAGAAAACGTAAAATAAGCCCATCAATTTAAAGTCCATCATGCTTGTATCAAAACCTCTGTAAATTGTATCAATTTACGTCGAAAAATCTGCGCACGGCGGCACCATTGTCATTACAATCTGTAAATAGATGCTTACACAGCAAATGACAACGTAATCAACTGCGATTAAATTAGATATGATGCCCATAAATTTTTGCCCAATCACCCTCATCATGTTGCAATAAGTTTAACTATGAATGGACAGCCTCGCGACTGGTGGACTGTCCACCGTCCTTTTGCCATGAAATGTATATATATTTTATGACGTGATGTTCTATACCGGTCAAAGTATGCTATGATTTGATGATGCTTTTCAAATTTTGAGCAGTAATCGCCTGGGTTATTTCATAACGATGATAAATAAAAAAAGCAACGTGAAATGCCAGCTTATGCATATAAAAGAGGCAGGTGTATGCAACACGGTTAAATCGACGCGGTACTTATTTAAATTTGCTATCGATCTGGATAGCGAATCTGCCTGTCCGCATAAGTCATAGTTTACTTGTGGATATTTATTTTGTCGTAGGCGTGCATAGAGCTCTCATAATGGAATGTATTTTGTGATCTGTCGGCGACTTGCTCGCTTTGATTGCGGATTGGAAGTCCATCACGGGCGCCGTGCCTGTTGATAATTGGAAAACACTGTTTCTCGTAAAACAAACGATGCGTATATTATTTCGTATTTTAATAATTTATATTTACCTTTCAATGCTGCGAACTGATTACGAACAATAGACGAGCTGGGGCGTCACATAGTTTGATGTGTGTCATCACGATATATCTATTTACAGATAATCGTATGCAGACGCACGAAGGTGTCGCTTTCGCAGCCGCCGACGGACTAAGTGATTTGTAACGATGTGTGACAGGCGTCCGGCGACAGCCACACCGTCCCGCGAGTAAAACTATAATGGCATCTAATCTGCGTACAAGTCTGTGGGGGAGACTCGAATCTTGCGCTATCATTTGAAATTTGTCGGCATTAATACATCATTAATGTCTGTTTTCCCACACGCTGTACCTATTATTGCTCAACACGAGTAAAACGAAATTGTGTTAGGCGTAAAAAGAAATGGCATACTTTAATGTTGATGTCTCTACGGAGTTTGAGCATCGTAAAAGTGACTACTATTAACAGCGCAACGTCTATGGTTTCAGGGGCTGAATATTCAAATTGAACGCCGTTGACACAATGTAGAATTTTCCTCTATATAACTAAGCTTTCTTTACTCCAAGTTTATCGACTCGGTTTCATTTCCGGGTATTCTTTATTATATGCGAGCTCGTAGCGGACTCAATAACACCAATTGCGTTTTTTTTTGCGTACACATTTACGGACCCGACACCGTTTGATGATGGAGTTTCATTTAAATACACATATACGTCTTCGCGTAATTGCAATGGCTGATTGACTTGATGTTTATCGGCTACATTCTTTCTTTTCCACATTGGCTACGTCGATTTTTAGACTTTAGAATTTTTTTAGTATCGTCTCGTCGACAGTGTGGCCACGCTGCATATATATGAAAATTCAGGACCTTCAACGTGCCTTGCTGAGTATATACAAGAATATAGTACTTCTCTTCGTTCTCTTAATTACCATTATCATTGGAGGCGAAAAGCCCTAACACAACCACATTGCTAGGGTTACCCAGACCCCCATAGGCACGGAGTTTTAAGGTGCTTTCTGCCCGCAAAACACCACATATAGTATACTGGCTAGAGCGAGAATTGAACCAGGGTCCTCTGGATTCAAAGTCGAACGCTCTAACCACTACGCTAATTTTCCCCTCCCACACGTCGGGATTTATTATTCACATTAATTTTTACACGTTTTATTCTCGTTATTTTATGGATAAGCTCAGACGAGAGCCTATTCCGGAATTCGATGTCGTAACAGATTTTACGCTAAACAGTGAACACATGTCGCAAGCATATACACGCGACTTGTATACGTCCATATAGACGTTATTTTAGGGGTGTAAATAATTGACGATTCAATGCCCATGAGAACGTCTAGAAGATTATTATTATTGGACTCGTTTATGATTCAGGGCATTGTGTTAATGCCCTCCTTGTACGGGACACGAAACATCCCAAGAGTTATTACGAAATGTATGTTACGGCAATGTGTTGAAAGGTCTCAGGAAACCTATAAATCTACTTCGTTATTTTCTGAGTGTAATTATGGGCTTTACGATGTGGTCCCTTTGAAACTTATAAAGATGCTTCCTGGTTTAACCTCGTACATAGTGACGGCAGTTTTTGACTGCCATCTATTTCGAGACATATGGACAATAGAAAACTGAAATTATTTTTAGCTATTTAGATGTCTTCATTGCGTCGCAATATATTGCATTATGTCCAGCAGTAGTTATCTACTATTTTCATTATATCCCTTATTATAAATAGAATCGTAAATGCGTCAACTTTCTTTGTACAATTACAGCTCGAAAGCTAATAAGGTTTCCGATAGTACATAGTTGAATTGGTACATGCTAGGATTAGGGGAAAGATCGAATATGTATGTGCGGACTTTTCTTTCTGTATTTAGAAAATCCCATTATCCGCTGCACGCACTACCCCCATCATCACGTTGGAACTTTTACGATCTCATAGGGTTTAACAACGGTTATATTATGCCGGATAAGTTCACCCGTCGAAGTGTAATCTGTTGGAATGTCATTTTGATACGTCGCCATCCTGATATATGAGAGTCACTTGACAAGTTCATAGGCCGACCATGAAAGACCAAAGCTATAACAATGAAAGTTTGGACATGATAAGCTCAATCCTTGGATAAATTGTTGCATACTTTAACAAACATCGTCACTTTTATTTAACTTTTCTGTTGTAATACAGAAGCGTAGCGAACAAGATAGACAAGATTTTGAACCGTGATCTTGTCATGTTTTCGAATATGAAGCGTTTCCCCGACAAAGATATTCATGCTGTTCCGATAGCTACACTTGTGGATGATGCCCCTACGTTATTAATAGTACAAAATTGGGTAGCCGAGTTTAAGCGTGGCAGGGAGTGTCTTGAAGATGAGTTGAGGTCTGGAAGGCCATCAACCTCAAGAAACGTTGAAGGAAACATCGAAAACGCGCCGAGAGGAGTGACGGGTGATAGACGAGTTTGTCTCATTCAGATAGCATCTGATGTGGGGATATCATAGGAGCGAGTTCATGAAATCCTACATGCAAAACTGTAGATGTCAACAAAGGTTTTTGCTCGACGAGTTCCAAAATTCTCACACTGGAACAAAAACACGCCAGGCTGGTCATGCTGTGGGCAATCTTTGGGGCAGATATTCAATTTTATGGCACATTTTGTAATTTCCATCACTTTGAGTCATAGGTCAAACACCAGTCAATGCAGTGAAAACATAACTCTTCGCCTCCGCCTAATATGGCTAGCATGGTCCCTGCGGCTGTCAAGGTGATGGCATCAGTCTTATGGGAAGCCAAAGGGTATTATCTACATTGACTATCTTGAAAAGGGTTATAGTATTAACGGAGAGTGCTATGCTGACCTGTTGAGTAAGGTGCGTGAAGCCATTAAGAAAAAACCGGTGGTAAATTGACAAAGGGGTCATGTATCACCACGACAATGCCACAGCCCACAAGTCGGTTGTGGCAATGGCCGCCCTGCATAAGTGTATCTTCGAACTCATTGACCACTCATGTATTCACCTGAATTGGCTCCCTCGAACTACTATCTGTTCCCAAACTCCAACATCGATAGGGTAAGTGTGTGAACCTCAAAGGGGTGTGCGTTGAAAAATAAACATATCATTGCATTCTTAGAGGGCATCTTGATCGGCGTATGAACTTTTCAAGTGCCCCTCGTACATTACAGAAGTCACTGACCAGTTCCAGCCTCTTTATAAACGCCCGTACTGACCGTTGTTTGGGAAACCATTCAAATCTTAAATCGTCGACGTCGTCATTACGGTTTTGTGCAAATAGATTCCTCACAGTGATCTGAATCGGCATCTTTTGATCGATCGACGATGGCACATGACCTACACACGATCATTCAATCGGTGAGCAACAAATTTTATATATCAAGATTGCTTAACTTCCTTACCTATTAAGATAATCGAACTGTATTTTTAATGGCTGAAATGGCTCAGTTTGCTTCTATTTCTTAACTTCCTTACCTATCAAGATAATCGAACTGTATTTTTAATGGCTGAAATGGCTCAGTTTGCTTCTAAGATAATCGAACTGTATTTTTAATGGCTGAAGTGGCTCAGTTTGCTTCTATTTCTTGACATCCTTACCGATCAAGATAATAGAAATGTATTTTCAATGGCTAAACTGGCTCGAAGTTAGCTTTTATTTTGGCACGGATTCGTTTTGTGATGCCGATCACTGCCTCAAGTTTGATAGACATCTTTTGTTCCGACCATCTGTTCCTCGATCATTATCACCGATAACACAGGTTCCTATTGTATTGTCCTTATGACACTATGTTGTTCTGTCTTGTTTCAATCATACACGCTATCTCGCTTTGGAAAGAGGACACTAGGTTAAGAGTGTTTTAAGTGTTTTTCTCTATCGATAAGAGATACAGACGCGATAAGAGTACCGATACATCCTATTTCAACGATGGAGCATGAGTCTATCTGAAATGTGTTGGAGACATTGAATTTTCTTGCCATCGAGTTTTGACTTTTATTAAACTGTTTACACATTAATAGATCAAAATGAGATTGCTATCCCAAATTTGTCATGCACTTCGTGGATTTTGAACCTGCAATTTTTGAGTCTTTCCTCCGTCTTGAGAACTATTTTGCATGCGCGTTAGGAGTTATCTTACTTGGTTTATAACAGTAACCTAGTACGGAATCAAATGTTACCCATACAGGCGTAAAAAGCGACCATGTACAGGCCTAAACTGTTAGCTGTCAGCCCAAGCGTTGGGCGTTGACAGCGACCACGATAGCGGTATCGACATTTAGCACTTTGGGCGTTAACAAATACACACGATGGACGCGTCAATAGTTACTTTTGTTAAACCGTAAACGCACCACGTTTCTTGTGTTTCCTGTAACGGTATGAGATGTTATTGTCGCCCCCACGGCGGGGATTAACGCTGTTTTTGCATATACTACGTAAATGGTTGTAACAAAATCAGTGATGTAATTCTACGTGGATGATTAAAGATTTTCAATATTTAGAGTGCATTTCATCAAGTTGAAATACTTTTGCCCCGTTAGGCAAATACACGTCTTTTAGTCTTATATGATATGTGAAGCGTTTCTTGTACGCATGTTCGAGTATTCTCGTGTTTTCATAAATCGATTCGGATGTAAGAATGTGTCATATAATATGCCTATTGTATGAAATTCCCGAGATGGGAAAACGAAACGCCTAGCATATTGTGAAGCAGATAAATTTACAGATAGATTATATATCTGTCTTGACTTACTTTGCCTATCCGATCGGCAGTTATGGAGAAATTGCATCAGGTGATTTAATAGAGCATAATAACCGCTATACGATCATTTTATGTGTCGTTGCAAGTCTTTTATTCACCGCTTGCGGTTCTTTCGTTATTAATGGCCTTAAATGTTGGAACAAAGTACCGTACGAAATTCGAAGAGAATTTTATCGCGTTCAAGTTAAGTCATTCAATATACTCATTTGCCAGTTCGTATAACGGATAAAAATGAATCAATCAATCTGGCGTTAAGCGGAAAACACGAATTTGACCAAATTACGTTATAGCCGTTGATGTAGCCGATTCTATGATTCATGATCCGCTTCCACGTTTCAATGGGGTTCGCCAGCCTGCATGTTTTACTTTCCGCCAGTTTGAATAAGGCGTTGCAATCAACTTCTGGTGTGTTGTTGCCTACTCCATCGTACACAAATACTGTTTTTCAGATTTGTGTTTCTGATGTTAATACGAGTAATTTTACAAATAAAACAAGCGTATAGTAATCGCCAAAGTTATCTAAAGGTATTTCTCTTTGCGCCCCAGTACACATAATTAATATTGCATTTTACACAACGTCTGCTTTATTCAAATTAATAGCTGGGATACAAACGTCAGTCGGTAGTGTTATTGTGAACTAAATGACAGTTAACGATGCCTCAAGCAAAATGGCCGCCAGAAGGGCGGTAATCAACGCTGGCGAGCCCTGTTTGCTAACAAACATTGAATCACAGACGCGAAAGGAAGATACTTTACTTAATGCAAACATTTAGGATATCAACAAAGACATCGGGAGGTGAAGGCAGGTAGCGTAGTGGTTATATCAGTCGAATTAGAACTTGACGATCCTCGATCGATGCCTGATCTAACCCGCATAGGGCTTATGGCGTTTTTCGGGTAAATCCCCTTAAAACCGAACTGCCCACGGGTCTACCCTCTGCAGTCTGGTTATGTAAGGGCTTCTTCCCTCCGACTTTGCTGCGTTTCAGATGCTCTCTCAATCGTCTACATTGCGCTTACCTGTCCGCAAGGTCGTCATCTCATGCTAGTCAACAACTCCCACAGATTTAGCAAAGTCTGAGGTCTATAGGCGTTTGAAATCAGTAGCGTGGATGAACAAGGATTACCTGTCTGCCTAGACTCGGTCTTTTAAATACCACGTTTCCCCACCCTTATCGTCGTATTTACCATAGCCTAGAACAAATAGTGGACCAACCAACGGGTGTAACGCCGGTCTATTGTTACTTATACTCAATACGTCGGGAGGGTATCGGGTACTTTATAGTTAGAATAATCGCATCACTCATGTAACAGAGTATACAATTATATGTACACATAGAGACTTTATGTGCTAAATCACTTTATTTACATTCTGCGAAGAATTTTTTACTGGCAAGTGGAAGTAACAGAATTGAGAATTAGAGACAATAGATGAGCGAGCTATTTTATTATATTATACCTATAAAGCACTTTAGGAGATTTTAGACACGCGAACATTTCGCTGTGAGGTTGCCCGATGTCTTGTAATGCTGTACCATAAAGGTGTACCTCGTTTACGCCGGACCACCTTGGTGTGCCGTATGCTTTATATCGACTATCGACCCGCATACTTGTTTGACGTGTCGCTATCCGGTAAAGCGTACGCAAATCGTAGATCAATACGCTGCTGTTTTGTTGGGAACCGTAAATCAGATTCCCACTTTCGTCTGATTGATAGCAATTTAACAGATTAGGAGCGACACCTCTTACATGGACTAACTAAATTCGCACACGTTTTGGCATAAACACCGGACTTGATGAAGCATAGCGTTTGTGCGAAAGCTTGCGATCAATAAAATAATTATCCTCTATAAAATAGAGGTTACTCGTTTATGTCCCACCGTCCATAACTACAACCCGCATAAGTAGATAGAATTCACCTTCGATGCGAACACTTGGGACCCCGTAGCATGATAGTGGATGTTAAATTTCCGCTCGAGTGGAAAGTATTTCTCCCGAGTCATCTGTGTTTTGTTTTTTGTAAACTCGATGAGTTACTTTCATCAATGAAATAAATGCTGATATCATTCTGTTTCGATCAAAACTGTTGGTTTCCTATCGGGCAAGTGCTGTGTTCGTCATAGAATCTTATGGAACATGAGTATTCACACAGTCTTTTAGAACAGGAAGGCTGGGGATAACGTTTTTCATCTACGGGAACCGCGTCTCCGGTGTCGCGGTATCATAAAATGAGATATATTCAAGAAAACTAAAAAGTGACATAATTATAGTTGTGGCTACAGAATATCTCAACTTGTGAATGAATCGAGATTCGCTGTTGTTAGTTACGAGGAATACACTTACAAACGCGATACATATTTTGATAATAATAACCTTAATAATAATCATTAACATTGTTTTACATATCACAGGCGTGTGCACCACCGTTCCAGGTATTCATTCATCTTATAACTCAAAGCGTCAATTTATTAATTTATTGATTAGGCAACGAGGCGATTATGAAGAGAAGCAATTCTTTATATCTCAGAGGTGGTACTATCTCGACAAACGTCGTTCACTTGAATTGTTCAAAATATATAAAAGGGCGTTGCTCTCAGTAGGAGGAGGGTGGGGACGCTGCCTGGCCGTATCCAAAACACATTGCCGACCTTTCGCACGGTCTATCTAGGGATTAGTCTGAAAAGTACCGATTTATAATCAGCATATGATTTCCCAAGCGTTTCACTATAGGCAGATCATCACATCGCTTCAGTGTCAACATATGATGGTACAAAATCACACTGCTTCAATGTCAACAATGACGTGGAACAAAATCGCAATGTTTGGTGTCAACATATTATGGTACAAAATCACACTGATTTGGTGTCAACATATATTTTGCAGGTGACATCGATTCAGTATTAACGTACGCTTGCTACCGGCCCCACTCGCGCAGGGGAGATGAACTCTGGCTATGGCGTGGAATGTAAACGGAAGCAAAGTCTAAGCTAAGTCTAAACGTTCTTGAAGTTTTGGGTGAAATGTAAACGGAAGGAACACCGTAGACGCCAGCCCCCCCCC
>WURV02196592.1:0-11957 GCA_011762755.2 Epimenia babai | reverse complement strand
GCCCCCTTCCCCCACAAATCGCCTCTGATACGTGCCACGACGTCCGCTAATGTTACCCATGCTAACATAAGGGAAACACGACCAGATTGTCCCTCCTGACTAAATGAGCGAGCGAACCCTTTCAGCAGCGAATTATGACATTAAAAGGTACGCTAGCACATTTGTCATTTTTTAAGTAGAAACATTAACGGATTTTCGTCATTCTTTGATATATAACTAATGCTTTACACTTGTATCAAATTGGTTTTTTGATCATCCGTAGTTTTTTGATAGAAAAATTTGTCGCTATACATTAAATACTGTTATTTATGTATGATGCATGAATATCGAATTCAGTGATTAACTATTTCAATAAATTTAGGACAGACCGAAGTCACAATTTTATAGTATTCCTGTGGTAACTACCATTGTCATGATCAACCTATGATTGGTGCTTTTAATAAATGTATTCCTTCGTGTTGTGATGTCTCGCTCGCATTCAAACGTTAATGTTATATTCCTTATTTTGACCTTCGTAACACTTCAATAGAGCCCGTAGTTGTATACTTGGGAGCGCTTCTCTACAGAACTAACGTCACTAAACGTACACAAAACGTAGTTCCATAACCACTGCCTGTCCGATTCGTTCCTGCTGGTGAGACGGCGTTTTTCGCGTCGTATCCGTGAGAAGTCGCAGTCAGTACCATAGAACGATCTTCTTCAATATAACGCCCAAGCGTCTGTTGCCTCGTCGATTGTGGCTTTATAACGCGGTATTGGCCACCGTATGATTCCTTAATTAATGACATTCCTGCTTGATTTAACACGTCCCAAATCACCGCTGCATGGTCGAGTCATATTGGGTAATTTCGATCGCTCAGCATCAATTATTGAATAATATAATCACCAGATACGAAAAGGACGCTTACATCACATCAAAAGGTCAAGTTGAGGCAAGAGAATATTCGATTGCTGTGGACTATACAGTACATAGAAGCAGACAATAGATGTGTAGGATATGCCCCACCCCGAGAAACATATGTAGGCGAACATTTTTTAACTAGTGTATATATATTCAATAATTCCAAAGTAGTATGTGGTTGGCGGGATTGCGTTGTTATGCGTTGTGTTTTATACAACGAAAAATGTAAGTCATTTTCTCAAGCGTTCCCATTATACATACTACTGCATTGTTAGATAAACCGACGTGCCCGCTGCATTAAGTTCTTCATGGCAGAGTGAACTATTGCGGTCCGCCAGTCGATGTTCCGCCATGACGCCAGCATATATATTGTAACGCTATCGTGGACCCTAATTCTAACCCGGATCGCACTAGTTCATTGCGCCCTAAATTCATTGCAATGCCTCGGAAGAATTAAAAGTGGCCGTCAAGACAGATTCCCGATCAATACAACTGGCCCCTCGGGCAGGTTTGACTATATACTGAGCCCATGGCGCATGGCCAATTTTCTGACTTCGCAATGCTTATGGTGGTCATATTCAGAAGAGCACAATATAAAACTATTTACAATTATATATTATATTTTCGTTACAACGTAATTATGCGATAATGTTTGTTACGTTCATTAAACTATTAGCTATATTATATACACGGTAGATCATAATGTCAACTCACGATAAAACAAGATTAAGTAATTATAAGTAACGAAATAAATAATCGATAATACATGTCGATTACATACGGAAGGAAGACGGAAAATCGCGTAGTAGGCGAATGTCGGCAAATCTATGTCTCTCAAGAAACGAGTGCGAACCTCGGAAGACGGCGATAGGGTGGTGTTTTCAGACGCTCGGCACTGCATCAACCGCGAAGTACCGAAAATCGATAAGTTGATGCTTACCGAAATCTCCAACCTGAAGAGGTACTCATGCATAAGTCAGTCCATTGAAAGCAAAACGGAAGACGTGTTTCTTGCCGCGAGAAAATCTTGTCATGTGTGCCTTCAGTGTTCGGCTACAACGGCTCAATGCGTTTGCACTGATTTCACGAAATGGTCATTGCGATAATTATATCGGCAGTTCTTACAACATGCGTCAAATCGTTGTTATTCTTTATAGGTTATGTATAAGTGTTATTTAACATTGTAATCCCAATAATATAATCTGGCATGAAGGTGCTGAATAAGTGTCCTATATTCCTGTCACTTTTATCGTCGAGCCGTTTAAAGTTCATTGACGTTGCGTCCATGTTTTCTCGTCGCCAAATCGATGTTATTTCCAGCCGGTGAGAAATCAGGTTATGAAATACGCGCACTCGTGGAACTACATCTAATTTGAAATGTCTCTCGTTGTGTCCGTTACAATGTTTGTGCTGTCACTTGTTGCTGAAATAAAGTTAGTATCAAAAAAATTACGAGTTTATAGATAGGTATAATTCATAATATCCATGTTTTATTTCCATAAATCAAACGTGGTTAGTAAGACTTAACAGGTAGGTAGGTCATCGACAATCGTAACGATAAACGCCCTCTGTCTTGGTGTTAATATTTTTACAGTGAACGTTTAAAGAGTAAAAAAATGGCATCTAGTCTAAGAGAAAGAGGTTCAACACGGTATAGAAGATATATTCTAACACAATTGTTAGTGTGTCTTATGACGTGTAATAGCAATATATGATAGCTATTGTCGTGTATATAAAACGACGATGAGAGAAGCGGCGAAGGAGTCAGAATTGTTGGTTCATCAAAGCAAATTAAATTTGCAGGTTTGATATCCCCAAAAAATTAAGCATGCAGAAATTATGGGATGAAACATCCAATGAGCAAACAGACGGGGAAAGGTAGAGGCGAATTCATATTAGAAAGCAGAAAGAAATGCGGGAAAGTGCGATGACGACGGGGCGAGCGTCACCACGAGACCATGGTTACCACGAGCGATCATCCGCACCTCGTTGTCATGGTGCAACCGTCGATGGTATCTCAACACAGCCACGCCGCGCAAAATTATTGGCCAATAATCGTGGCGTATCGTGAATCGCCTCTGTATGTTCGTTATGGTTTTTACCATTTTACCATTTATCAGTCTCGGGCTATAGTAGCGACGATTTTTGGGGCCCTCGAATCTTTAACACGCATACTTTCCGCGTGATTTTCCTTCCAATGAAACTGACATCGCTTTCGAACTATGCCGATAAAAAGATTTTACCTATGTTTTTGTTTGGAAATGATAACAAGGGGCAACAAAGCAAGTTACCCGCAACTCGACGCAGATTGAAAAGGGGCTTTATTATTGGTGACTGTCACCCCGTGTGATGGCACGTGATTATGGGCAGCTGGCTATAAAAAGAAATATAAATCTACAATAGAGATACTTGGGGTAGGCGGGAGGGATGAGTTACACACATATGAACCGTTTAGAGTGAGCGTTGTTGTGGCCAATAGTCACTGTCTTCGACGCCGTCGTCTAAACTGACCCTGACCGTGTTAGTGCGTAGCGAATGGGCGGAGAACGAATACTGACTTTTGCGAGAGAGTCTTTTAGCAGACAACCATGGACAGCGGCACACAGCGAGGAATCCTTGACGAAAGTTCTTGTGAAGGAAACAGTAGGTAATAGGATTACAACAAGACGATATATAGGAAAGAAGATAGACGAGTGATTGCAAAGTCGGCGAGATGTGGTAGACGGCGCTTTTTCGATGGAAGAAACGCCACGTGTTAATCACGTAAAGTGGCGTCCAGCAGACGAAGAACTCGATGACGATGACAAACAGGACGAGAATTACGCGTTTCTTCGACGCCGTGCTTCTAGCAGCGTTAGATTGGCGCATCTCACGCGTATAGTCGCGTGTTCGCTTGGGTGTAGTAGGTCGCTGCCTTGATCCTATGGGAGTCAGCGGTATGTGTTCTTTGCAATAATCCGAGTCGTTCTCGGCAGTAAGTCTCGGCCCGTCTGTAATGACATGATATTAGTTTCCCGGGTACAGTATGTCATATGATCTTGTAAACAACATCTTGGCGCCTATCAATATCCGTAATTATCCGTTAAGGAAGAAACCTTACTAAACTTATGGTTATTGATGGGATATTTATATGTCTTCGCTGTATAATTACCAACGGCTGTTCACCCGATGAAATCGCGTGAAAATAAACGAAAAGAAGATATAGCTATATAGTCTGCAATCTCTATTAAGCGTTCTGATGAATGGCTTCTACTGGGAATTTCTTATGCTATAGCCCCAGCGCCCTCGATCCACATAATTCATCAATTCGTCCTCCCCAGATACCGCTAGACTTCATTCAGATAAGCCACGCGTGAAGTACCGCTGTGGTACTAAGTGGACGAGAATCAACCTGGGCTCGCCAATACAAAGTACTCGTAGATGATTATGCGACTTATCTGTCGAAAGAACGAGTTACTAATAGCCGACGAGAGTGCTTTTGTCCACTGGGCACGGCGTGACAAACCACATACGGCAAGACTCGGCATCAAATATTAATTCTTTGGCTAATTTGATTTATTAAGACACTCCAGAATGCAATGAATTCAGAGATGGGCGGAAGAAGGGTATAGCCCTGCACTGAGAGCATTTTTATATATTATGTTATAACATTTTATCTTTTGTCAGGTTCGCGGTTGAAAATGTTCCTTTGTCAGTTCTTTATTGTCTCGTATGATCAACACCGAGTTACACCACTTGCTACTTTTGAATTAGGTTTAATTATAGAGAACTGCAACTGATTCGGAAGAATAAGTTATTCCGTCGTAACAAAACCCATAGTTTTAGTACATGTCGATAATCTCACAAGAAATCAATAAAAATGTTATAAAAATAAATTAAAAAGGTTACTTGCAAACGAATGTGAATAAAATCGATCATGTTTGTATAAAACATATTTCGGTAGACCCGTATGCCACCAGACAGATTATCATAGCGTTCATTTGATCCCAACAGATTGTGTATTACACATGGAGTTTATTGAACTCGTTGACATGACATATTATATATGGCTAAAGTGTTTTTATTGGCCTAGCAGGCAAACAGACATCAATGAGTATATGAGGCTACGTTGTTCCATTCTAGAATGAAAGATAGCGAAAACAAATCTCATATGCCAGGCTTCAGATACACAAGTGTATGCCAATTGTTGGCAAATAGAAATAGGCGTTGATTAAAAGTCCGTTTGATTACACTTCTATTCAGTGATTGAAGATACTATAGAGTGATGGGCAGTATGCTAACTAATATGCCAACAAGACCTAGGGTTGTCCAACTTTAAACGGTAAAAACGAAATCGTTTGAACACTACCTCATTCGTTAGAGACCCTATATCACGGATAATACCCGAAGTTGCGATGGAGTTCTCTAGACGGATACCCTGTTGCAGTGTGAAAATGATGCTCCCATACGCGCAGGCCATGATGATGATGGGCAGAAGCAGAAGTAGGACGTCTATAATAATAGTGTAAGCCGTCTCGCCGACTTCATCCGTCCACAACTCAATGCACTTGTGCGCGCCATTTTTCAATCCGACGAGCTTCTGAAAGGCCGCTGTCGGCGTCATCAGCACTCCTGAGTGTAATAATACGGCAATGTTTATAAATTCGATTTATATCGATTGGTTTACGGCGCGGTACTAATTCTTTTATATTATCTAATAGACGAAGCGACTTCATAGAACGAAGTCGCTTGAAATCATCTTATATTGATTCACATATCGAATTGTGGTTAATTGTGGTTTCGGATAAAAACATAAGTATATAAACGCAACACTTATTTGTATTTCTCTTTATTTGTTCAGGGCAGTACCTCTTCCGAAATTGCAACAAACGGCACGAAAGCATTGTTTTTGATTTGCAAGTTTCTAATAGTTCTTGATATTAGCAACGAGGACAGTAGTTTTAGCCGTTGTAAGAGAGAGACAATCGAGAGAGCATCTGAAACACAGCCATGTCAGAGGGAAGAAGCCTTTACATAAACACACTACAACAGACGAGGTTTAAGGCGCCACAAGTAGTATACTGGCCCGAGGGGGAACTGAACCAGGGTCTTCTATATTCAAGTGAAATGCTCTGACCACTATGTTAACTACGAATCGTCGGTGCGAGGGAAGCAGAATGATAGCTCCTTCAATTCCTTCTCGTACATAAAGAATCGTAGAGGACCGAGAACTTATCCGTGAATGACACCGGTATAGGTTTAGATAGTGATAGCACTGTTTATTTTAACTAAGGGTGTTTGTACATGATCTGCTTATTGCATGCGGACGGAAACACGGTAATAACGATGTTGACGGATGTTCCATCCTCCAGATGAGTGTGTGAGGGTCCATTGCAATTTTGACCAATGCACGTCATGTGGTTAATGAGACTGTTTCATTTCGCGATTCACGAATGTCGCAGATGTTATTTTTCATTAATTATTATTTGAAATGCATTATAGTAAAAACTTGATGTCGACCAAAACAAATGTCTTTTCGAAATTGATCATATCGTTGGCTATCTCAAATATTTTTATTTTGTAGATTTTAAATCAGTCATAAAATACATAATTAATCGTCTTTTGATATTAATTCATACAGATACCGGATTTTAGAGTAGATAAATCGAGCGAAAATATGTTGCGTAACAAGATAACGTATCCAACGTTGCTTCTGCGGCGTGAATTTATAGCTTCTTCGACGCATGGCTTACAATGTTGCACGTAATGATTTGATAGCGTACCCTGTAGTCTTTCACTGGGCCAAGGATGCAATGGCAGTCACAGTTACATGAAAGATAGAACATGCATCAACCTGCAAATCGGTATATTTTCCGCCAAATTATTGTTGTCAATATTGACCGCAAACATTGCAAGACGTATTGGCAGATGGATCACACGCAATAATTTGATGGTGTACCTTTACCGAATGAATGATTTAATGTTTGAAATCATATATTTGTAAGTTGAGGAAGAAGTTAGTCGAGCGGTAAGAGCACTGGACTCTGAACCGAAAGTTCACGGTTTCGAAACCACCTTTTCTGCAATGATCATCAGCAAGTTATTACTCCTCAATTGTTGCAGTAAAGCCGCCTCTGAAATTTGTAGACGCGTGATATATTTGAAGGATAAATGCGAGTGGCCAAGGTATTGTATCCGCGTTGAACATAGTTTCCAAAACATCCACTGTAAACCGCACGTGGGAGCCTTCTGGAGTCCTTCAGTTTAAAAATGTTGCAATTGACCTTTTTACCTTCAAGTTTTTGAAGTAGGATTATTGTCTATAAACACAAATTAATATGTCGATCGTAGGATTCATGTACATAGACATTCGTATGGCGCAGCTTAGATAGAACTCATTATTGTCAAATTTCGCAAAATAAAAACGACCGAGAGCCCAAATAATTATGAAAGTGTCTAAAACATCAGTCAATAAGCATTCATGGTAAGCCAGGCAAAATAATGTGATTTGTTCAAGTGCTAGGAAAGTACAGAAGGTTTTATTACACGTATTTCTGGCGGAAGGCCATCGCAGAGTTTAATTTCCTTGAGGACATTTTCGTGTACTGGTATAGAGAGAGTCAGACAGAAATGTACCTGCGAGGAGCCAACAGACAGCAATTGTCTTGTATGAGTGAGAACGCGTCTGCCAACTGCGTGACCTCAACGGGCGACAAATGGCGAAGTAGCGTTCCAGCGAGATAGCGACTAGAGTGAAGCAGCTCACACCCACGCACACGCCTGCCCGAAAAGATCAATAGCGGTAGGTACAGTAATAAAGAGGAGTCCAGAGTCACGTATTCAAAGATTATAAGAAATGATTTCCCGGTATATCATCACTCTGACAGACTGTATTATAGTGGCACCGAGCGGTGTTCTCCAACCTAGCTTTCTGACTTGGTCTGTTTAATCCGTGTATATTGTGCAGACAACCAGACCGCAATGTGCTGTTACTCTAAATAGTATCATATTTATATTTAGTCTGTTTTATGCCTCAGTTGATTACACGTTCCTACTAAAATGTGCGCTTTCTTTTAATACCTCAGATCCTTTTTTCAATATCCTTTAATTGTGATTTGTAGAGGCTGCGTTATTTAGGCAGCCCCACCACATTGTGAAGTTTCTCCAACTTCTATCTAGAATTTACTCATCACTCTAATCACCGTCTAATACTGATGAATGTACGATTTTCTATGTATATTGTAATTATACTTGAGGAAACTCTATTATATTTCGCTGTACCTCTTACGTAAATGTCACATTTAAGTACTATCATTAGCATATAGATATTTCCTGGCTCCATCATGCATTTTAGTGGTGATTATTATACCTATCAAATCACGCAAATATAGGGGTTATGTGGTATTTTAATAACAATAATTTTTATTTCCAAAAAACGATCATTTTTGAGTAAAATTGAAGGTTTTCAAACTTTTTGGTTACAGAAAACCATCTAAGGTTGTATTACAAATTATGCATAAAAATGTTCAAATAGAACCCAATGTTAATGAAAATGTCCATTAATGTCGGCATTTCGTGTAACCGCCATGAGCATTCCGGACGGCAAAAACCGTCCTGCTGTACCCGATCTGTGAAGATCGGTACCCTACGCAAATCCTCGTGTAGTGCCCGCCTCTAATTCATCGCGATCTAGTACTGGTTGATTTCTCCGGTGGAAGCTCTTCGCCGATGTTCTTTTGTGCAAAGGCTGCTACGTTTGCCCCCAAATTCGAATTTTATGGTCGTTTGCACGGAAAAGAACGCGTCTCTCGTTTAAGAAATGAAACTTTCTCCGAGTCCGCAGGTTCTAATGTTGCGGGTGCATGAACAAATCCCTCATCACCCGTTTGGTTGAATTCTTCGTACTAGTCGTTTGGCACGATAACCGAGATTCAACAGCCGATTGCGTACAGTTCTTGTGGAGATTGGACCGTGTATCCGCCTCATAGATCGTAAAGCGCCACTACTGGCAAAAAGAGGTTTTCGCACGAGTCTTCCGAGGCGTCTGTCATCGCGTTTTTTCGTTTTCTTGGATCTCCCGGACCTCTTTTACGTCACTAGTCTCTCTATATATATATTCGGTGATCAATCCATCAGTTACAGGGTGATCTTAGCCCAACTCACAACTGATCGCACGGTTAGACATGCCAGTGTCCTTCATCCCTATAATTCATCATATTTGTCCTATCGATATTTTTCAGCGAGCCACAGTCATTAATACACACTCTAAAATGAATATGGTGTGAGAATAACGGACTGAGTTGGTTTTTTATACATAGAGAAAAACTGATCAGGGAGAATGACAACTGACATTTTGACAGCATTCATCATGCCCAGTCATGGTACTGCTGTAATCTTACATGTTGCCTAAAAGTATGCTGACTCATGCATATTAACATTAATCTATGTTATGCATTTAAATACCCTATATGGGTATATGTAAATATGTAAATTTATATACCCCGTTAAAAATGTATAGGGTGGAGCTTAACTTTTTTCTCTAAGTGTATTTATTTATTCATCCATCTTTCATCTATGTATCCATCCGTCCGCTCGTTCGTCCGTCCGTCCGTTCGTTCATTCTCTCACTCAATTGTCCTATTATTGGCGCCGCTGACTTTTTGCAGTCTAAGACTATACACATGCATAGTGGTCCCATGCTTTCTACTACTACCGCGAGCGACGGGTCGCTAGAGACGACTTCTATGAAAAAAAATTGCTGTCCAAACTTGGTGTGATAGGATCAAACATTATTCAGGACATAAGAAAGAAGTAAATCGCCCGTGTAAATAGATGCGTGTGATCGTCTATAGACGCCGGGCGGTATGTACACACACAACCCTGCCTAAAACCGCCAATGTCACGACTCCGGAGGTTGCTACGTGATGTTACCAGACGCGGGTGCAGCGATAATCAATTAACTGTCGTCTATCGCTAAGCTTATGTGGCCAACCGTAGAGCTATCTATCACCATCGGTCACTCCCCAGTCAGCCAGCTGCACTTACACACGCGACACAGTCGCGTGTACCACATACGTGGAGCTGAAAAACCGCGGCGCTGAAAGACCGCGTCGCCGCCACGCTCGAAACAACGTCCAATTATTTACCGACGCAATTTAGTTACCGCACGAAGTGGGATTCATTGGAAATGATATGATGGATTCCATTAGGGATAGATGCAGTCAGAAAGTAATTATATGCATAATATCATATCAGACAACCGCCGATTTATTATGCGAGTCGCGCTAGGAAACAGCCGTTACCATTACTAGAGAAAAGATGTTTATTTATTCGTCTTATTTTAGACGGTAAAACGACTTTTCCCTCTCAGAATCGATTATTTTATGATTCGATATTATCCCGCCTTCGTTAATTGGGGGAAGAGAGAGCGAGCAAGGCGGTAGTGCTTTTTCATTAATATTAGTGGCGCTGACACGATTGATTGCCTAATTATACGCCTATGAAATTGACAAATAACCCGCATTTAAAAGCAAATATTTCGCAATGTATGCGGTACACGAAAATTATGCACATGTTAAAACTGAAGGCGAAACATACTATTATGTCATGTGCAGATTCGAGCTGGTGCTCCCACGCGTTAAAGGCATTGAACCATGCAACAATACAATACGCTAGAATCTCGCCGGTTATATGCTATATAAATATTATTCAAGATTTGCTAAGGACCTTAACTGGATTCTTCATAAAATCTGATAAATAAACCAACAAATTAGTTCAATTTTTCTGTCAAATTAAAGCGGACGGCAGGTCGCCCTCAAGCCCGCTGCATAGAATCTGTTCCTCGCTGTTTTTGTTTGAAACAGTCGCGTTTCGCAGGTTTCTCTCGCGTGTCAGCAGTTCGGTTTCTGAAAGCGGTCAGGGCGTCATAGATGTCCTAAGTACTCGTAATCCCTTGTTGCTGACAATCACGTTGTCGATTTGTAATACTCATCTCTTTGTAACGATTTACGGCCTTGTAAGACTGAACAAACGTAAGCCAACTTATAAGTTATAAAGGTCTAGGAATTCACTCTTATCCTAGTGAGCCAGTCTTCCAACACTGACCCATTGTATGCCTGCCAAAAAAGGACATGCACCGATTAGGCGCAGTATTTTAACCGCTTATTGTATATTTAAAAAAATCCTTCAACGATTTTGATTAGTATATACAAGATTTTACATGCATACACGATAAAGGAGAGATTCGGGCATCGAAATAAATAGCTCTCACCCACGGCATGTTCCAGTTAACACGGGTTCCCCTACAAATCGCCGCAGTCCGTCACGCAAATAATGGCTGGTGATTTACGCGTTGTCCAAATCATGACATATAATTATCCGGGACCACCAATTTTCGCGTGAATGTCGCATATTTACATATGAAAAGGTATCGGACCAATGGTATCTAATAGGGACGTCAAAGTGGAACGGCCCCCATCTCCACGCACAACTGCGTGATGGTGGACGATAATGAATAGACACACGTGTATTACTGTTTTTGTTCAAAGTACATTTACACGCTGAACCCCGCTTATACCCCTATTTGCTTTGTTTTTTCCGTGCATTCATAATACAAGATATTTGGCGAGAATGTTTTTACATACCCTATTATCATACATATCGCTATTAGTGTCATACATCTGTGCAAATGTAATTAATCGGCACTTTTTCATACATCGATAGCAGTGTCATACGCCGGTGAGCTCTCATACTTCGCGATCAGTGTCTATATCGATACACTCTCATAGAGCTGTATCAGTTTCATACATCGATACGCTATCATATATCGGTATCAGTGTCATACACCGTGATGATCTCATACATGGGTAGGCTCCCATACTTCCATATCAGTGCCATACACCGATGCCCTCTCATACATCAGTATGCTCAAATACATCGGTTCGGTATTTGTGCTATTAATCTGTACTTTTCCATACGTCGATAGCAGTAGTATCATACACCCTCACGCTCACATACATCGGCATCAGTGTCATACATCGACACGATCTCATACATCGGTATCAGTGTCATACATCGA
>WURV02196581.1:0-11957 GCA_011762755.2 Epimenia babai | reverse complement strand
GGAAGGTCAATGGTTATTTACAATGAGATGACGACATAGCGGGGAGGTAAGCGACATAGAGATCATGCATAGAGCATCTGAAGCACAGCAAACGTCAGAGGGAGAAAGCCCCAACAAAACCACACTGCAGGGGCTACCCAGACCCCCCTGGGCAATGGAGTTTACGGCGCTTTCAGCCCAAAAAATGCCACAGTTAGTATACTGGGTAGAGTGGGATTTAAACCAGGGACCAAATGCTCTAACCATTACACCCCCATGAAAAGTGTAAAGTACTGTATATTGTATAAATTAGTTATTTATATTTCTATATAATTTTTTTATTTTTATGACACTAATGTCTGTAGATTACATTACTATGATGATGAAACATACTGAAGATAAAGGCTAACTGTGGAAACACTAAGTCAGTAAAAATTAATTATAAGTATCATGTATGTGACATAATACATATGTATGTATGTATGAAGTCACCAGAAGGAATCATTGCCTGAGTCATCGATAGGCTTCTTGCGTTAACTCAAATTAGCTCAAATTTTGATAGACAGAACTTTATTAATGTGAATGGCATGTTATTATCCCTGTTATTGGAACACAGTACGTATATGACTTATTTATCAGTGTAGTGTTATGTTCCAACTTATGCTGTGTATCTACACGAGTAGAAACAGTGGAGAAAAAGGGAATAATAAAATCAGAAATCATTCGTGTGAATACAACGGCAGACTGACTGAAGATTGTAACAAACTAGGTTGAATACTTTTGAATGTAATTTAATTTATGATACTGATCAATGTCTGTAAGAGACCGTATATCTATTGAGTGGGGTCTGGCAGAAGTGCTGCAGATGAGAATGATCGGGAACCGTGGCTGATAACAGAAGAGTGAGGAATGGTAAGAGACGGAGGCTGATAAGATCGTGTGGAGCGTGGCGTTGATGGTTGAGATGTCAGAGGTACGATGGAATCGATGTGTGAAGGCATGTCGGTTTAAATGACAATTTTGGATAAGGACGTGCATGCAACTGGAAGCCAGTGTGATGTTTTGAGGGCGGGGGTGATGTGTGGATGCGTGCTAGAGACGTGGGGCTGCATGTTGTGCCTTTGAGAGCAAATAACTGAGTAATTTCGAGTAATTTCATAATTATGGAGACGATCATAGACTGTTAGTTGCAAAAATCGAGTCTGGAGGTTATAAAAGCATGCGTTAGTGATTCTAGTTAAGGGCCATTAAAATTACGAGAGATATTATTAATGTACAGTAAAGGATAATAGCCTGCTCTGTAAGTGATAATAGCCTGTGATAATAGCCAGCTCTGTAGGTGATAATAGCCAGCTCTGTAGGTGATAATAGCCAGCTCTGTAGGTGATAATAGCCAGCTCTGTGGGTGATAATAGCCAGTTCTGTAGGTGATAATAGCCAGCTCTATAGGTGATAATAGCCAGCACTATAGGTGATAATAGCCAGCTCTGTAGGTGATAATAGCCAGCTCGGTAGGTGAAAATAGCTAGGAATGTTGGTGATAATAGCAAGCTCTGGAGGTGATAATAGCCAATTCTGTAGGTGATAATAGCCAGCTCTGTAGGTGATAATAGCCAGCTCTGTAGGTGATAATAGCCAGCTATGTAGGTGATAATAGCCAGCTCTGTAGGTGATAATAGCCAGCTATGTAGGTGATTTAAAAAGCCTGACTGGTGCCGATGTGTACTCGCAGGTTGTAGATGAGAGGGAGACATGGCGCCATTGTACCTGATAAACTTTAGTAAGATTCATTTCTATAATATATCAAATAATATCTCAAGTGATATACTGGCGAAGTGATAAATTATTCCAAAATGCATTTTGTAAACAATAAAACACATCTTGATATACGAATTTAAAATTAATACTAGTCTGATATACTAATTAATTTTATCTTCAAGGACTGCAGTTACTGCATTCTCATGACTACAGTGCAGGCCAGCTCGCCCCACCCCTTCGATGTATATTCATGTAATACATACAGGCGTAGTAGTATTGATCAACAGTCTTGAGCCAACCAACATCATTGTGGGTGTGCGGCACTAGGTGCACATTTAGCATTCCTGCCTTGACACTATTGCAGCTCTGGAAAAAAAAAGTATTTACATATCTTAGGTGCTTCATACAAGTCTTTCTCTAAAGTATTATATTTCATGTATTATAGAGTAGAAGGTAATGAAATTAGTGTAGATACAACCAGGACTGTCAGTTTATTCTGAATTTTATGACGAAAATATTGGGTATTGTTCTGATGTTGTAGATAGTGCACAATACATTTTAAAGACATCATTATTAAACGCGTCCCAAAAATTAATTAAATTATTTTACTCGATATAAAAGATTATAATGAAAGTTCGATTTAGAATAAAAGAAAATAAACAGGAAAAATTCAAGTGCTAGAAAAAAAAGTGGTTGATATTAATAACTCTACATGATGATAATTTGTGACCTTATAATTTAATAATATAGTGTGGACCTGATATTGACATTTCCTCGCTGTGTTCAAACTGTCGGCATCGGAGTTCGGTGTGATGATCCTGGACAATTTATTCTCTCCATCGGTGCGCGGTGGTGAGGCAAAAGAGTTGACAAATTCAACTACATCCACCGAGTCAACAATGAAGTTTTGTGTAGAGAGTAAGTATGCCCAAAATACAAAGAGTGCCACAGACGACATTCTTAATCTGTTGAACAAATGGAGATATCAATACTGTTGGGTAATAAATTTTTACAAAAATCCCCTTTCTCATCTCTAAACACATACTGGCAACTTTTCTGATTCTGCTATAATAAATGTACTTCTAGTTAGTTTAGTTAGATAATTAGTCAGAGACAGGATGATTAGCAAGGTTATTGGTTAGTCAATTCTTAACCCTTCACAAAGCTGTATATAGCAACAATATATACATCCTGATGGGCTGGTATTAAGCCATTGTCTCAACCCTCACTGGCCCTTAACAGAGTGAGTCTACATATGTTACGGCTAACACAAGATGATTAAAGTAGGTAAATCACCTTAGTGCAAACCACCACGACCGGGCAAACAACTGACCTTCATGCATTCATGTCATCAAAGGTCACTGAAGGTCACTGACAAGGTTTGATGGCCAACACACAGAGCACACGTCACAGGCCTTGCTAAAGATGTGCTGGGTCTTATGTACGGAGTGTGATAAAATATCAGTGAAGTAAGCACCATATAAACCATTGATAGAGAAATCAAAACACAGGAATATCAGTGAAAACAGAAGCTATTACATAAACACAGCAAAAAAAATCATACGTAGTGTACTGTGTCTACTGGGAATAAAACCATAATCTAATTCTAAAGATCTAAGATCTTGTTGTTGTTGTTGATTTACAGATGAATTAATTAATTTATTGATTTAAATGATTCGTAATGAATGTTAATGTAAATTTATTAAATTATGTTTATTTGTTTATCTGATGATATATGTCAAGTTTTCGGTCCGCCATTTTTCTCATGTATATAATGCTCATTTATTGTTTTGTATGTAATTTTGGCACTAGTTGCCTACCAATAAACGTTTTATCTCTATATCGCATTGATTCAAACATAAAATTTAGGATACCATTGAAAATGCGTTTATAATTATAACATTACTAATCTAAGCACACCCCCAATCCTCTCAGCACACTGGCCTGTGTAAAACATATGATAAAATTTGGGTCGTTGACAACAATAAGTGAAAAGAAAAATGAATTTCATTATAATTATACTTTAGTATGGTGGCATTTAAACTTATCAATATATGAAATCTTACTTTCATATGTGTAATTTTCTTTTTTTGCCATAATTAAGGGCATTAATGCACATTTTATTTTATTTTCAAAATCAAAAAATCATAAAAAAGATTGAAAACCAAGATTATAATAGTATGGATAGAGAAAAATCCTTCTTAAATAACATGAGAGGCCTTCCAAGTTACAACGTGGTAGAATTAAGTACATCCCTCCCCGATTATCATTACGTTGCCATGGAATTGGAACTTACTGTTATAAATGCTTTTAAAAAAATCCACTAATAGTGTATCTCCTAGTTGCCGTTTTTGTTGCTGCGGTTCCGAGTTAATGCTGCCAGTGGGAGGGTGTGTTCGGTCATAAGTACACCCTAGTAAACACCGACAGACGATAGATATTTCGATACCATCATTCAGCATCAACTTTCAAAGAGTTGAAACCTGACTTTCTAGTAAGATACATATATCTTCTCTGTATATATTTACGTATTGAGATACTCTAATAGGGAGCAACTTAAAAGAATTCAATTATAATAATAGTACAATATGTCCTGATTTAGTTCGATTTCGTTTCAATGTAAAGTTACTAACAAGGAAAAGCTGTTGGGTCAAAGGCGAGTAGACGAGCGACAAGGTCATGTGACCAAAAACATGAGTCACATGACTCTTTCGTTCCTTTCAGTAAAATAGAAAATAAAAATTCAGACGCGTTGTGAGCAGAGATCCTATAAATACATTATGATTAATGAACAGAAAGTGTTATGTAATGCATTTATAGGACCACTAGGAGGGACGTCAATAGCGTCAAGTACGTACACGATCGATCATGCGTATAAAATTATATTTAGTATTCATTTTATTGATTATTGTTAACATATTTTATAAATTTGCGGCTCGAATGTATAAAATTAATAAACTAATACCTATAGTCAAAACAAAGCTCACCAGTAACCAGGCAGGGTATATTCTGGATTTCCACAGTCAACTTATTGAAAGACTGGTACGGTATTATAGAATTATTAGTATCAATAATGAAACCATCTGCTCGCCCCCTAACTATATATGACCCAGTTACCTTTGACCCTTACAATTATTAGATCTCTGAGTCGCTTGAGAGCCACGAATCGACCGCTGTATACACCAAACACAATACAGCCCGTCGCCGTAACTATAAACGATCGCTCTTCCCATTCATTCCTCCATTCATTCAAAATCGTTCAATACAACGGATTGTCGCACTCTACTGCTGCCTACTGCAATAGTAGTTTCCTTACATTTTTTAGTTTCGATCATCAAATAACAGCAATAGGCAACCGTCTTCTTATCAACTTGGTCACATGTAACGTGAATTGAATTACTCTTTATGAAGTTATTGACGTATAAAGTAGATTTTTTCTAGAGTTAACGGAGTTTATCTGAACTTTTGCTAGTTCAATAGGACTGCTATATCACGTAGCAGGATATAATGTGAGTATAATAAATGTATATTAGCGAATAAAATAGCGGAAGGACAAAAAACTCGACACGTGCACGGATTAGTTAACTATATCATCAATCTACTAAGTGGAATTAATCCTACGATTATGAGCACTGCCACATGTACAGTTGCGTGCCAAAGTTTATGAATATTTAAATAATGTTGATAAATAAATACTTTGTGTTGACGTCTTATACCTTTTTGTACCTCTACTAGTGCACATGTGGAATTTGTTTTTTATCAACGAACGGAGGATATTACCTAATCTTAAAACATAAGTTATTATTACCCATCTATATTGAGGCATGTTTATACTTATACCTCCTGAGCCGAGAATAACACCTGGCTATCTGGCATTCTACCCTATTTCCTTGTTTTATGTTACTAATTAGTTACCTGCCAGTACTACTATGTTTCCATTAGATACAATCCATCTCTGAATTCTATTTGATTATATTATGAGAAAAGCAAGTCGCTATGATTTTATTTCGCACGACATTTGTTACTCGGCGACCCACATCTCTAATGTGTTGCAATCATTGACGTATCAGCTAAAGTATGGATTTTCCCTATCCTTCTTGATCACGACAATAATTCGTTGATTGCTCGAGTCGAGACTGGAATTTGGGTTAATACAACCGATGGAAGTTGAATTACAAACAAGCTTATCACCTAATCCTCATGTGTCACCTAGCAACACTACATCAAATTCGTTCAATAGAGGACATTACTCACGCTAGAAGCCGAGTAGCCTACGACGACTGCGTATGTTTAGTCACCATGGCTTAACCCGGTAATTAACGAGATATGATAATTATAGTGTACATAATCGACAGTTCAAAGGAGAGAGAAATTTGGGAAATATCTAGGCATTCTCTTGAGTCGATCTTTTTCCATTACCTGCGAAATAATTACAGAAACGCGATACTAACTAATTTACATCGAAATCTAACTCTCCTAAACTGGCTACGACTAATTCCTACCTATTTCTATCGAATATTTTCCACTGGGCGGGCTTAAGGTGGGTAAATCCTTCCCACTTAAAAAACGCGATATCCTGACCCAGCTTTAGACGGGTAAATCCACCCTATTTAAATCGAACGCGATCTACTATCCAATCTTCTTCCCTATTTAAGTCGAACGCGATCTACCAACCCAGCTTTAAACTGGCCGATCCCACTCTATTAAATCGAACGCTCTCCAGTAACTGTATTTCTATAAATTTAAATCGAACCCGTTCTATAAACCCGGCTAGTGAAGAGTAATCCTTACCCTTATTTAAACCAAAAGCGATATTCGTAGATAATATATTGAAATTAACTTTTGAGTGATTTATTAATCGCTCGGAGTTAACTTCAATATATTATCTTTTAAAATATAGGGGACATGTGTTGTCATCTGGTTGAACTGGCTTAAGTACTAAAAACCCCATCTGCCCACTGGAGTCTGGGGGCATCTGGCAGAGTGGTTATGTATCGTCTCTTATGTGGCTGTGTTTCTGATCATGATAACTCCGTTTGTCGTGGCGCTATCTACCCGCTATTACATCTTACTTGCAACAATGATTACCCGTCATATATTTATCGTCCGTGACATCGATAGACAGTAACTGTAGTCTGTTGGCATAGGAACCAGTAGCGTAAATGACTTAAGGTCATCCGTCTGCCCAAACTCGCTTGTTTGGATTACGGCGTCTGTGAAGACTGTGGTTTGTACATGGTAGAATCCACTATCACAAAAATTAGGTTAACAATATTAGTGGCATCGTTATAGCGTACTTTAGACATATTTGGGAGGGGCGCCGGGGGGTTCAAGAACGACACCGAGGAAATACATTAAAAGAATGGGATTTATCGTAATATCCGGCTGGCTTTTAAAGGACCTATATGGGCCCAGATTACTAGTTGATCGTGGTCTATTCGTACGTATTATAACGACTATTTCATCATTATACCCTCGGGCCCACAACACTAAAACGTTCATACTCAATTTCTACGTCGATAGCGACCAAATTGTCAAATACTGATCAAGATTCCACCGTAGGTCCTCACAGATGTCCCGTTTTTTCACAGTCTCCCCTTTTATTCACGTATACGCTTGGGTGCGTGTGTTTAAAAACAATATAGTTAAGCAAGCCATCATATCGTATCTATCATATGGAACACCGTATACATACTCGCTTCATTCAGTCTGCACTATATATTAACAATACTCGGGATAATTGTACATATAGTTTTACCCGACGTTATATAGCCGATATACTTACTGTACGGTTTCGTTGTTAATACTAATAATCGTTATATACATGCGAGGCTCATTTAACAGATATGGAGTCTGGAGAGAAAGTCAATAGCGCGATTTCGTCTGCCCTTATAAGCATCTTTAACCTCCATGACCGACACCGAAAACGAGCCAGGTTGGTTGCCAAGAGTGGTGCGGTGAACATCACTCGCAAAAACATCAGCAAACGAAGGCGTCGCTACCTCGCTGATATTTTCACGACTCTTATCGACTTGCAGTGGCGATATCTCATCGTCATCTTCATCGCTGGCTTTGTCGTTAGTTGGTTGCTCTTCGCCATCGTCTGGTATATTATCAGTTACGCGCATGACGATTTAGAGAAGGTTCCTGGTACGAACTCGTGCGTCGCGTACATAGACGATTTCACCTCGTTACTTCTCTTCTCGATGGAAACGCAAACTACAATTGGCTATGGGTACCGTCACGTGACTGACAGATGCCCGGAGGCGGTTTTTCTTGTAATGTTTCAGTCTGTCGTCGGTGCTCTCCTACAGGCGCTGTTAACCGGTCTTATTTTCGTGAAGGTCATGAAAGCGAAGCGCCGAGCGGAGACGCTGTTGTTTAGCAAAAGCGCGTGTATATTCAAACAAGATGAGGACATGTGGTTGACGATACGCGTAGGTGACATGCGCAAGTCGCATATGATTGGCTGCGTCGTACGATCTTTCTGTGTCTTGTCAAAGGTCACATGCGAGTCTTACTACATACCATGCTACCGCCATATTGTCAAGTTTGGCATGAACGATGGGCAAAACCGAATGTGTTTACGTTGGCCAATGGTAATTAAACACAAAATCACAACAGAGTCGCCGTTCTGGGAAACCACGCGTGAGAGTCTTAAACAAGCGCAGTTCGAACTGATAGTATTTCTTGAAGGAGTTCTCGAGTCTACCAGTATGATGGTGCAGGCTCGGACCTCTTACTTACCAAGTGAAATACTGTGGGGTCGTAGATTTAAACCAATGGTACCGACGGTTAATCATTGTGGAGAATTGAATTTCGATTATAAGGGTTTTAACATGACTGTTCCGTCCCCGGGAACGCCTGACTGTAGCGCCGCGGAGATGTGTGGTCGACGAGATTCGGAACTCGACCTCCGTAGGGATTCGCATCACGATATGGTCATACGTCAAGAGACGTGTTCATATGGCAGCGAAAATGGAGAACCACTCACGTGGGACGCTATAACCGGTATGAGATTTCTGATCAAGAACAAACCCAAAGAAGACGAGTCCGCAATCTGAAGACACCCAGTGGATACACGGAGACCGGAGTTAGTACTCGTATGTTACCTTCGGAGCTCGGCGACGGCAGCTGCGGATAAATATGACCGTATTGTTCCTCCTATTACTGGGAGAGCCAAGCTGGTATTCGGATGTCGAATAAAGGCTCGTCGACGGCTACATGATACGGTACCATTGTCCGTCTTACTCGGAGAGCCAACCTAGCACTCCAATGACACCTACCGGACTCTACCAGTAGAGAACATCAATATTCCCAGTCATATTACGGACCGTCTGATATTTCTATTCACAAAAGGCACGGACCCAAGTTATATAAATATGTATGGACACCATTATTTTGTCACCTCAGAACGCCTGAAGACGGACAAGACTCCTCTTTCGCGCACACAACGAATATATACCGAATTTATATATACGGTTATGTGGCTACGTTTGTGAGTTTACGATTAATTTAAGTCTTACAAGCTCTTTGGTATATTTCATGTGATGAAGCACAAGAGATTATTGTGAATAACTTTTTATATAATATAATACATTTGAATAACTTTGTATATAATACAATACAGTGTATTCAGTATCTTACGATTGTAATAATAATCCGTAATATATTTTTATATAAAGAATATTACCTTATCAAAATATGTATAGCATTGTGTTTCTGCTTTGTCGTACAGTATTATTCTCGCAACCCGTGTGCGAGTGTGTCTGCGTGCGTGCGAATGCTGTTAAATTAAATGTGAATTCGCGTTTTTTTTTGTATTCAAATGGCGTGGAAAATACGCTTATCAATTTCTGTATGTTCTATACGATCGATGTATACTTCAGTGTTTTAATCAGTTCTGGATATAATGCACGAAGCAGAATTCTTTAGTTGCGAAAGCTGTGATTTTTATGAATTCTACAAATATGTGTGACTTTTAGATTGCTATGTGTTTTTTTACCAGAACTCAATACACAGAAAAATAAGAGCATCTCTCGACTCGACACGTCGCGTCAAAAAATATATTGTGTGGAACGTGGTCTATCATTTAGACACGCTGAGAATTGTCAAGAACAACTTACGTAACCTGAGACATTAACGAATTTTTTAACCGTCCCATTACTTGGCTACTTAAACGCATATTTGTACAGACATAATGTTACTAGGCATGTTGAAGTGCGGTCGAAATGAAAAGTTAAACGTTTTTAGTCTTGTTCGTTTCAAATATCATGACATTGTAGTAAGAGAGCGACTCAACGGTATAAAATAAATAATTCCTAATCGAATTTGCCATAAGCTATCGAGCACATACTACACTAAATAATTATAATTACCTTTCTTATAACTATGCTGACCATTTACCTTGATTATTTGTATTCTACTCTTGCAATCTATTTTCACCAATTATAATGGCTGTGGATATCTTGTATAGATCACGTAATGTAAACTGACACGCATTGCTTGTGTATTTATTACTATGTATTTGCTTACGCGGTTTTTATTAAAAATATATTTTCATATTACATCGATTTGAGTGTTACACTTTAGGTACTTACAGGAGCCTTAATGAAGAGAGGATAATTTACACCTCAAATCACAGAGACACTGAAACCACGTTCGAGAATAAAGAGGAGGGAATATCAAGCTGAAACTACACACGAGGAAGAAATGTAGGCAATTCCAGGCTGAAAGTACATACGAAAACGAAGAGCAGGCAATTTCCAGCTGAAACTACATACGAGAACAAAGAGAAGGGCATTCCCAGCTGAAATTAAATACCAGAACCAAGACCACCCAACTCCAATCTGATTTTTCCTACGAGAATGAAGAGCAGGAAATTTCAAGCTGCAACCATTCACTAGAATAAAGGGCAGGTAAGTTCGATCTGAAAACACTTACCCGAATAAATGGTAAATATTATCAACTTTAAAGCAGGCCAATTTCAACGTTAATTCTAGGTAATTGAAACTAAAATAACTCTGTAGAGTTAAATGTAGGTAATTTTCAACAAGTAGCCTTCTAGGGACATAAAGAGGAGGTAATTTCACTGGCGCCGCTACTTCGGAGGAAGATCCCAACTACGTAAGTGTATAAGTGTAACCTGAAAACTTACAAGAATGAAGAGCGGAAAATATTAAGCTGGAATTAATTTGACGAATAAAGAGTATGCAAATTTAAGCTAAAACATTAACTAAAATGCAGGGTGGGTAAGTTAACTGGACACCACATATGAGAATTCAGAACAGGCTAATTTAAGCTAAAATCACTAAAAAAATAAAGAGCAAGTAAATTCACACTGAAATCACCGCAGTAAAGATCAACTACCATCAACACGTAACTGATTAAGCGTATTTAAGGCAGGTAAGTAAAGCATGAAACCACCTACGAGAATAATAGAGGGATGATTTCAACCTGACACCAGCCAATATCACGTTATTTCAACCTGGAATCAGGTACAATACAGAGCACGGAACTTCCACTCAGAAATATATTCATGTAAAATGGTAGAAAAATTGTGTAACATGATATATTATAATCGTCTCTTCAATCGTATTATTTGGACATCATCGTTTCACAAACGCAGAACCATGACAAATTATTGTGGTAGTGATAATTACCGAAGATATAATAGTCGAACCATTTAATATTGTTTTGCTATTGCATCGTTGGCCGGGTAGGGGTAAATAAAGTGCGAAAATAAAGGCATGGTATAGCATCTATTCTTTTGTTGCCTCTAAGATCGCCGCGTGGCGTCTTATTCCCATTGTATCCAATTCGACGATTTGTTTCAATATTCAACGTGATCAAACTGGCATCTGCAACTGTTTATCGGATCCGTATTGCCATATAATAGTTTTGTGACATTGAAAAATGCATTGAGATTTGTAGAGTACCTTGGCTACACATCGAGTTTGATGGGTCGAGGTAAAGCAACACGACGTCAACACTATACCCAAGATTAGGGTAATCGAGCAGATAATAGACTTAACGAGGGTTCCGTCTATATGCTTAACAAGCGGATTATTTATGACATCTACGCCACTTAAATAAAAGGTAAATATACAACTCATGCTCTAATTGATAGCATGTACTCTTAAAAGTAACTTAGGAGATAAAGGGCAACACCTTTTATATAGACTAACTGATTTATTGATCACAAGCTTTCGCATAAACAC
>WURV02196570.1:0-11957 GCA_011762755.2 Epimenia babai | reverse complement strand
AAGTTGATTAAATGATGGTGGATTATATGATATTCAAAACATATATATATATATGATGAGACCAAAATTTATCTGTACATACACCATCTTTTTATATATATATATATACCATATTGTATGGTTTTCACCTATGAAGAGGTGTTTTTTTTTACTGCGTAAGAGTCCTCATGATGGATGTAGCAAAAACAACGGCAGCATTTATACACAATGGAAAATTGACGACGTACATTCTGGGCAAGACAGGTGATATAAAAATCATTCGTATTGATAACAGCAATGCATAGGTTATTGGTTTTGATCCCATAAATCTGAAGGTCGTTTTGGTTCGGATCTCATTAATTTGAAGGTCGTATGTTCCGATTCCCGAAATGTGAAGGCCATTGATTTGAATGAAATGAAGTGAGAAATGAAATTTATTTGTATGAAGTGTACTTATTAGCAGAGCTGTCAAACACATTTTACATGAAACCATAGCTTAATGCTCTAAGACTATAATGTAATTACCTAAATTATATAAAATTAACACCTAACAGTATACAGGTAATACAAATCAATGTTAGATACAACTATGTACAATTACGATGAGCATGAAATAGATAACAATGTCGAATCCCAGCAGATGCAGAATCATGGTGGATCCATTATTGCACAAAACTTGATGGATACAACACGAACCTGTGAAGCCAGTCCCCGTACAGTTGCAAATATAGGCACCATCCGTGTTTTGGCAGACTCCCCGCAGACACGACCGACCCAGGTGCATTTCGTCACATTCATCAACGTCCGTCTCGCAGTTCTGTCCCGTCCAACCTAAACAAAGATACCGGTATACAATCCAAAATAAGGTCAATGTTTGACGCTCTTCTTGCAGGCGTCCAATTCATCTCTAGTTAGTTAGTATTGTTTATTTCTCAAAAGACAATATACACACAGTGTTTGTATACTACACGATCGTAGAAAACCGAAAAACATACACAATAGTATTACATTAGTAGGCTATGTAAGTATAACATGACACTGTATATATAGGTTTGAGAAAGGGAAAGCGGAAGAAGCAATAGCTTGTAGTACCACTCCCCTTCTACATCACTTATGCACATAAACTGGTTTAAGTATTATCTATCGTCGACACTCTCCCCGCACGGGATCGCCGTATAAAAACGTCAGAATGTATCACTCTGTTGTCAGACGACTGGTATCTCTTATCACAATCGGCTATGAACAAAATGGTCGTGCCATCGAATAGAGATTCTTACTGCATATGCGGAGTTACACGTCGCGATTAAAAACGCACCTGGAGGACAAGTGCATTTGTACGATGTCTGGGATGTGCTGCAGTTACCGCCGTTAAGACATGGCGAGCTAAAGCATTCGTCGATGCGTTCTTCACAGTTTGATCCGTTGTAACCTGCGTGGTGCGTTGAAAAAAAACGATGTAAATATGTAGCAGTGCGAGAAAAGTGTAACATTAATAAATTAATGTATAGCTTCTGAAATCCACTTAAGTTACCTGCAAAATGATCGTTTACATTTAGTCATTGAGGAAAGCAGCTATGTGGTTTATATCAATCGGTGAAGTAGGCATGTCTGTGGTTTAGATCGAGTCATTAAGAAAGGTATCTCTGTGGTTTACATTGAGTCATTGAGGTAGGCAGCTATGTGGTTTACATCAAGTCATTGAGGTAGGCAGCTCTGTGGTTTACATCAAGTCATTGAAGAAGGAAGGTATCTCGAAGGTTTCTCGCTGCTACTAATCAGTATTACTTAATTAGAAAAGAAATGATCCCCTAATTATAGGACGTCGCACATAAAACTGTTACTCCTTTTCATGCTGAACGCGCAAATATCCATACTAAATACATGTCATGTAAAACCATTAAACAAGACGCGGGGGGAGGGTGGATAAAGATTTTAATGAATCCTTAATGACTACATTTAATGAATGACCTTGACCCAAAAAACCGAGTTATATACAAAAACGTAGATCATTTCTGTATCTCCTCACCGCGTTTGCACGAGCAGTTGTACGTCGATGAGCTGGGGTCAGTGACTCTGCATGTATCGGTATTATTCGCGTTGCAGGCTCGGCAGAAATCCTCTTCGATGTCGCATGCTGCCCCGATGTACCCCGGCGAGCATGTGCAGTTGTAAGCCAATTCTGTCTGTAGAAGCGCAAACAGATGATTGCTTAACCCTTACCACACCGACAACTGAACGCCGTATTACTATAGCAATACAAAACTGTGACAACAGAGTGCTAAGGGTTAATGCATAAAGGTTCGTCTAGAACCACTGGTAGTGTAGTAGTTGGAAGCACCGACCACGTGACAGTGTTTGAAAGCGCTAGTGGTGCGGCGGTTCGAAGCTTCAGGATGATGTGTTCGAAGCATCAGCCGTGAAGTGGTTAAAAGTGATGGTTTCATGCACTAAGGTATGAGTTTGAATTCACACAAACAACATCAGGGATTTTTTCCCACTATATAACCAAGATTTTGTGTCTGGAAACTGACTAAGGAACATTTTTATTGACGTGCTTCTAAATTACACAAGCTATACCGTTATTATTCTATTATTATTACTATTTTAAGTGCAACACACAGTTAATACGATTGATACAATAGCAGTAAAACAGTGTCCCTTTATTCATTCATTCTCTCGTAAACATTTTCTCTCTTATGGACTGTGTGTGAACGTCTTTAAATGTGACCAAAATTCAGTCCGAGACACTCACTGGTATCAAGTCTGAGCCAGTGATGTTCTCACAAGTCTCCCCATAAACACAGGTTCTTTCACTGCAGCTGGAATTCACCTGTAAAATGCCCACCAGATAAAAAGCAGGCAAGGCAGACAAGTCGATAAGAGTGTATTCGCACGACGTATGAGCATATGAACAACTCAAAATTAGCTATAGATCATAAAGTATATCTATATATATATATAGTAGCTATAAATAACTGGTATATTTTTAGACAATATTTGAGAGATAACTTGAGTCCCATGTGTCCAAATAGTTTTGATCGATGGGGGTTGGCTCATTGGTTCGATTTTGAGACAGTTTTGTCAGATGATGATTTTTGTTACTTTGTATCCAAGTTGCTGGGTACCATTTCTTTCCTCGTCTATGTTTACGATAACCTTTCTAAGTGATATTGTGAAGAAAATATGCTGCGTCATCAGCACCTAACTTTCGAGGAATCGTTAGCTCGAGGAGAGTCATTCTCAAAGATGGGTGGGTGCAGATCTCAGCGTGAGTCAAAGTGTGGTATCGAGAGCATGAAATCATTACAGGGAGTGTGGTATCAAGAGCATGGAATCGTTACAGGGAGATGGGTGATGCAAACTGGCAACACGGTGATGGACAGCGAGTTAACCACATGCAGACGACCATTATGGCGTCCTGACCCATTATGGCGTCCTGACTGCTTCCCAAAACTGAACTGCTATTTCAACAACAGCCCATAGAAAACGGCAAAATCTACTGCAGTCCATTTCAACCCAAACAGGCAGGAACAGACTCCATATAGATGGCATGAGGGCTTTAAAACCACATGCGGGCATTGACTTGAGCGTAAGGTATTGTCGAATCCATGTAGGCTCATGTAGAGAATACCGCTATTGGACTCTAGGCCAGTAGACGAATGTTTTGTTTACAGATGAGTCGAGATATTGCGTGTACTTTCCAGATAGATGTATTTGTATGGTACTATGTTGTGAAGGCCGAAGGTACGCACAGTGTGCAGACGTAAATGTGATTGAACATGACTGGTATGCTAGTGGTTCCAAGATGGTTTAGGCAAAGATCAGCACCCATGGACGTACAGATGTCTGTGGATCCGAGGGGTGTCTTTACTGGTCTCGTTGGTAGAGATGAGATTATCGATCAATTTGTGAAACTAATTGCAGTACGTGCAGGTGCTAATTTCACATTGAGGCACGATACTGCACCTCAACACATCGCTCGTGAAGTCCATAGTGACGTTGAGAATCACGGAATGGAGCATAAGGATTGGCCTGCACGTCCTCCACATTTAAACCAGATTGAACATGCTTAGGATACACTTCGGGTAGTGACAGGAGACAGACCCCTCTAACCAAACACCTTCAATGAGTTTAATAATGCTCTTGTCGATGAATGGTGGATTATTCCTCAAGTCGTCTCAAGTCTGGGTCGGAGAAGAAGGCGTGATAATGCCGTGATTAATGCACGGGGAGTCAATACTGCCTACTGGCATGTGGAAAAATTATATCCCTATTGCTTTCTGAACATTTTTAGTTCGCCATTATTATTGACTATTGGTGTATTTTGAAAAATAGCATTCATCAGCTTTAATTTTGTAAAATTTGAACAGATATTTGTTCCACCTTTTATAGAGATGTCTGGTACAACGTTATTGTGTGTATATTTATCAGATTTATTTATTATATTTAATAAAAAGATTCAAGTATATCGTATGATCCTGAGCAAATTTTGAGGAGTATACAATACCCTTTGAATATGAGAATATTCGCTGAATGTCCAAACAACACATGAGACTCGTTGTATCATGATACACATAGTAAATATCTTGTGTAAATATGAGAATTGTGTTATCCTTTCCAAACTACAAGTTCGTCTGATGTCTCTGTTTGGGAATGCGTAAAAATACAGTCAAACCTGTTCTGTTTGTCAGCCTGCGGTATGAAAATAGATAGTAGTTAAGGCACTAGATGCAAGGATACAGTGATTGGGAGAGGGAGGAGTGAGGGGGAGGGCAGACGGAAAATGCTATCGAGGGAGTTAATTAAGAAGAGATAGTAATCACCAGAGGTATGGCAATCAATTTTAATCAGAGGAAGTGGAGAAAAACATTGCGATGAGGGGAGCTAGAGAAAAAAATGTGACTATAGGAGAAAGGGAAAATGCATTATCAGGGGAGGTAACCGCAATTGGTTATTAATTGAGGTTGAGACTGCAGACTGTAATAATTATCAGACTTGACTAGCGTGGTAAGGTACTCACTGGAATAGCGCAATGTCGCCCCACAAATCCCAGGGTACACTTGCACTCGTAGTTGTACGGCCCACTAATGCATTCGGCCTTATTTTGGCACGGAAGTCCGGCTTGCTGGCAGAAATCAACGCGTGCTTGACACCTGTACGTAACCATAGCAACTGAGAGAATGACTCCAATCGTACATCGCAGCGGTGGATTGTGGGATAGGTAGTTGCGCATGACAGACTTACTCGCCCGAACGCATCGTCCAATCGTAGTCTTATGATGTCCGTGGTGTTTTTATTCTTCGCGATATGTTCGATTCATGGTTTTTGAGTGAATAAGTAGCTCAAACTTGTTTTACAGACGCGTCGTTCACTCGATAAATATCAGAGACGTCCCGTTACATCAATCAGCAAAAGTCCAACCTCGTTCATGCGATATCTCAACAATTAAATGTACCAAAAACTAAAAACTCGTTACGGTAGCTGCATTAGTCGATAAAAATATAAATGCAGTGATATGCCTACTTTGAAGTTGTTAACTATGAGAAAATATCTATCGCAAGCTTTCAAATATGACAATATTCTTCATCAGGTGACGTAACCACATCGCGTTCTTATTTTAACAATCCTAAGTTGAACAGAATGACCTCGTCTCAATAAATTACACTTACTTATTGATCCTGATTTATGGTAACTAACTTTTGTTAGACTAACTTTGCGTAAAAGAAAAAGGAAGCAGACAAATTTTTAGTGCTTTTTTAATTAATGGCAGTGAAAATAACTTAGCGATAGTGATTACCTCGTTATCAACTTACAAAATTTACAAAAACCCACATTAATACAAATCTTTCAATAAAAATCTTACATATTTCCTGTTGGGGTGGCAGACGTGCAAAAATCTACGGCTTGTGGATTTGAATTGGCAACCTTTACCTTACAAAGTCATTCAGCCGGCCAGGAGTTAACACTGGAGTGTTACGAGTATTTGATAAATCAGTCGTACAAATGAAAGAAAATAAGAAGCCAAGGAGGACATCTTGATATTTGAACGAGAAGACAAGGAGACTGCCTGACATCAAAAACAAGAGGCCAAAGAGACCTGTAAATACACGTTAAGATACTGAAATATGAAAATACAGATTTGTGGATAAAGCTTGGCTGAAATCACCTCGAATTGCCTAAATAGAGATGCCCTAAACAAATCTGAATGAGACCTACACAGACAATCTCTGCCAAAGAGCAGACCTTTGCACTGAGCGGACATGATGGAGATTTCCAAATTAAAAAGAGTAAATAGAAAATAACAGTCTTTGCTCCCAAAGCTGAACAAATCTAAAAGATACGAACCTAAGGACAATATCTGCCGAATAGCAGACCTCTGCGATGAAGGGTTCTCGAGAAAAAGATTTTTCAAGTAAAAATACAAACACTGAAACACTGACACAAGTACACTCTCCTTACTGCCATGATGAAATCTACAGAAGACCAATCCACGGACAATATCTGCCAAATGGCAGACCTATGCGATGAGCGGATCTTGAGAAGAATGTCCTGAGCATAAGTTCAGGTGAGCTAAAAATGTCTATGAATGAATTTTTTCTGAAATTTTCGAAGACCAAAATATTGAATGAATATTTAAAGACGAATTCTCTAAAGATAAAGAAAATGATAGATGATATACTCCTCATTCTCGACGGGTTAATTTCGGTGACCGAGCCTTTGCAGTCCCTTCACCCATACTTTTTAATTCTCTTCCGTCCCACATTAGACAATGCGCAGAACTAAATACTTTTAAATCCAAACTTAAAACATTCCTTTTTTCTACTGCCTTTTACGAAGTTGACAGGGGGTAATTTTATAGTGCAATACTATGTAATTTTCTTATATTTTGTGTTTTTCCAATCTGTGCTGTAATATTTTTAGTTATATTTTCTTTATATGTGATCTTAGTGTATTTGGATTCAAAGTCAAGCGCTCTAACCACTATGCCAGCTGCCCCCGACATGTCACAATAGTTCAAGTTGTTATAATAAGTGAAATCGATGTGTCATTTATTGTTTGCTATAGAGATATTTTTGTTATTTTGCTATATTTAGTACCTTACACATGAGAAATAAATATCTATAATCATATTTGCACATGTTGTTTGTTGTTTGTAGCATTGAAATGCATTTTAGTAGATACTAGTATTAACTCGACACAATTTTTTGTAAATACTAGTATTTACTGAAATATTTTAGTAAATAGTAGTATTTACTGAGCCATTCAGTGAATACCAGTATTTCCTGAAACGGTTTAGGGAATACCGGTATTTACTGATTACCAGTATTTACTGTAACATATATACCTATTTTACTTTATGGAAAACAGATTTCGATTTTGAACCGGATTCCTTGTGTTTCATAGCTTATCATAGCCACCATAAATTTGTAGCGTCTTTGATAGCCATGTGTTAAAAGGGCACTATAAATCAATAAAATTTCATTTCATTTTATTGAATTTTATGATATACATGTCTTCCTAGGATACCCTCACAGAAGTCACACCCGAACAATCGCCTTACTCCACTGAAGTCTTTCTATCTTTCATGAATACAATACACATCCAGTGTACCACCCTGATTACGTTCCAATCTATCTATCGGATCTTCCAGCCCGAGTTGTGATACCTGTACGTACATAGAGAAATGCACTGAATAAAACCTATACCTCGGATGCCCCTGTATCTCAGATGATAGAGCACCAAACAGGTTATCTCGAGGTCATGGGTTCGTGTCCATCAAAAGTGTAGTTATTTCCTGTGCACTTCTTTCCAGATATTCAAAGAACCACATTGGCTACCCTTAATAACATCCGATCACCAAGGTAATCATTGTGTGGGGCATTCATAGCCCTTTACAATAATAGTCTACATGATTAATGCAACAAATTGATTAAACTCACTTAGAAGAGGAAAGGGGAAAAATACACGATGTGAAAACCATGAGTTGACACAAACAAGTGTTCTCACATTCACGCAACTGGTTCCAAATATAGACAGGCTACATACGTTACATTGTCCGCTAAGACGATGATATTTAATGGTTATTTATGATGTGATGATGAAATAGCGGGGAGATAAGTGAAATCGAGACAGAGACCATGCATAGATCATCTAACACTTTGCACATAACATACATATAACATATTGCCACGGCAATAGGGAAAGTCCTAATAGTAGAACCACAATACAAGGGCTATACAGACTCTAATAAACAGAAAGATTTAAGGCAGTATCTACCTGAAAAAGAATTGACACAGGTATTATACTGGGTAGAGCAGGAATAGAACCAGGGTCATCTGTATTCCAAGTCAAAAGATCTAAGTACTACACTTTCTGTTCCTAAATACTGTATTATTGTCAGCCTAAGAGAGCAATGTAACAGTGCCTATACAAAATTATTCATTATTTTCATTTTACGGTTAATGAGAATAAATACAAAGCTAATAATACTAATACTAATAACAAGAATAATAATCCCAAAATTCTATGCTTTGTTGTTATGAAGGACTTAGACAGTTTGTAAATCACCAACCCCAGGCAGTTTCAGTGAAGATATAGTCATGGGGTAATATTTCCAAAACCCTAGGAGTTCAGTAACAAACAAACCCACAGACTGGATTTCTCTGGAGCAGGTCTCCATATACATGTCACATGAAAGAATCGGGTGCCATACAACTCACCCCAATCACTTTCCAAGTTGGGAGAACTTTATCCACCTCATAGTATTGGGCTTATGGGGACATAACCCATTATGTGAGTGGAATGGGGTGGAGATGTTCAACTCAGAAAGTCTGCAGGGCGAGTTGTCTGGCAAAGAATCTGGCATGATAAGTGTTATTAAAGAAAAAAAAATTTGTTATTGTGACGAAATGGAGTTAATCCAAATAGTCTTTAGCCAATTTCATGGCGCATTTGTTTTCATTTGCATCGATGCCAACCAAGATATACTCTGCAAACCACACTGTGATAAGTGAGCCTTTAGATAGGTGATTTACTGATGAAGGGCCCTGTAGAATTCTCAAGTTCTCAGTTCCCTCCCTTCTCAAGTAAAAGGTGATGAGAACCCAACATCTAAGGACCATTGATATCTACTTCTAATCTCTACTCCCTCATTTACTGATGAGTTCACAACATGAAACGAGGCTACATGATATACAGTAATAAACGAAACTCATTTAAATACAGCTTACTATTTAATTACCTGATGCATTTCCTGAAGAAGCACGCAAGGTAGAAGTGCCTGATGTTGGATTCTCTTCAGATACACCAGCAATACCGGATAATTTTGAATCACATTTTTCTTCTAAATCTACTTCCATTTCTTCTACTTCGGGAGATAGTGATTGTGGAACACTGTTAGTATGAGTTTTGTGTGAAGCCCCTGATTTAGGTTTCAAAGTGAAATTTTGTGAATGTTTCGTTAAAGTTTCTACCTGCATATCACTGCAACTGTACATATTTCCATTCCTTTCCATATGTTTTTTTTTCAATGTATCCAATGTTACATTTAGTTCATCAGCGATATCTCTTCGATCCTTGCTTATTTCATCAACTAATACATTGTATACATCTTTGTAGTTTATTAGGCCTGCTCTTCTCAAAAGTTTCTGAAGTAATCTAGACATTTTGACTTCATTCAGGGTAGTTTTATTTATAGTCTCCAAATCATGAAAGTCAATGAACTCATTCGATGCCATGGCAATGGCTAAGTCACTGATTTGACACTCTATACTGTAGTTCTCAATTAAATAGTGGAACATGTCTCGAATAGCTTCATAATAACAATCATCGACCGTCTTTTGTTTTGAATGAAAGAATTTGCTCGTCTTTTGTAATAACTTCTGCAACTCTTGCGCAATCGGAAAGCGGCCTTTATCGACAAATTCCTTGATCAATACGTCATACATTACCTCGTAATTCAGCATTCTTTTCGGCTGTAACAGTATCCGACAAAAATTCCTAATTTTTCTTCCCGGCGAAGTCATTTCCTCTATTTCAGCTAAATCATCGTGAGCTAGCAACGATTTCGAATAGGACTCATAAACGAGAGAATTGACTTCACTCTCAATGACATATTTGTCAATAAGAAATGGAAAAAATTTCTTAATTGTTTCGTAATGAAGATTCATGTTGGACAAACCAGGTAACGAAATTACACAATCGCTGTGCAGGGCGTACGGAACGCAATTTGGCCCGCAATCGCGGACAAGGTAGCAATGACCTCGAATGCGCATAGTTATCTGTCGTAAAAATCCTTGTATGAATGAAGATACATTGAAAATAAGTCTTATACCCTTATAAAGGTGTGAGGGCTAGGTATCTAGAACACCGATTGCCATATATGAACTACGGTTCTACGTAGAGGACACATAGATGGATGTCTCGGGATAAATATCACCCTGGCACACATCCTAGTTTTGCCGCAATAAACCGACAAAACCCATATGCCACGAAGTGAAATCTACTCGATATTCCACTATGTCCTTATATAAAGGTGTAAGGGCTAAGTATCTAGAACACCGATGGCCAAATATGAACCACGGTTCTAGGTAGAGGACACATGGACGGATGTCTATGTATAAATATCTTCCCGGCACACTTCCTAGTTTTGCCGCAATAACCCGACAAACCCATATGCCACGAAGTGAAATCAACTCACAATTCACATATGTATTTATATAAAGGTGTGAGGCCTAGGTATCTAGAACACCGATGGCCATATATGAACTACGGTTCTACGTAGAGGACACATCGACAGATGTTTCGGTATGAATATCTCCCTGGCACACTTCCTACTTGTAATTTATAAGTAATTCGTGTTTTATTATTAATTGGTAGTTTATTAGTAAATATTGTAATTTATTATAAACCCATATTACGTCAAATTAATCTTAAGATTCTTTTTTGTATAAATGGAATAATTATGCCACAGCTAGATCTCGCAAATATATAGCAAATACATAGCAAATGCATTTTCCATCTATATTCAATAAGCAAGCTCACTGACTGTTGTTTAATGCATCAACCCATAAAACTGCACACGTCGCGTTACGTAGTCTACGCTTATTGGTTTACTTAGTGACCCATTTACGCTTTGTTTCAACGCCACCCAGAAATCCACTTGTTGTAGAGCAATTACAACGACGCGTGTGACATAAATATGCCACTATCTTTAAAAGGATGAGAAAAATGAGGTAAAACCTTTAGAATAATTGGATTTATTTATTTCACAGTTAGTCGGGTGCTGACTCTTTACTACACTCAAGCTTTAAGGTCTCGGATTCGAAACTGCGCAACAGTGAACCTTTATGCAATTATCCTCAGAAAATCATTTATCCTCGATTGCCGCAGTAAACCCGTCTCCAAAATGGGATATCACCACGGGTGATACGCAAGTTGGCTGATAGTTGCGGTCTCTTAATGTTGTACTTTTACCTTTATTCTTACATCGATAATCAATGAAGCAGCATAGGGAACAGCACCACCAGTGAATAAACTAGAGTAACTTAATAGTAGTAAAAAGGTCATTTCTGTACCTCTGTTCCATATGATACATGCTCGAAGAGCGATTCACAGTAAAAAGAAATGAGAAGTAACATAGTCGATGAACACCAAACAAGTAAAACAAGCTAAGACGATTGGGTGAATAAATATGTCTTAATCCGTTGCTTGAAAGAAGAAAAAATTACCTGTATTTATACTATTTATAAATGATATGTATATAAATATATTTGTCGCGCGTCACAAACTGCCGGCCGACTATGCCAGCGACACGCCGCGCTTCTATTTTTAGACACGTTGTCGCTAACTTGAATATTGCGAGCTAGCAGTGAGGGCTTACTTGATTACGGCGCAGGGCGTTGCAGTGTTCCGCCACGTCACGTGGTCTTGTGGTCCATCACCGGAAATACTACCCTAAACTTATTCAGGACACCCAT
>WURV02196559.1:0-11958 GCA_011762755.2 Epimenia babai | reverse complement strand
GTTGACGGTGTACCGCTGGATGTCTACGACATAGACGACTATACAGCAGCGTGGCAGACAACTTTTTTGTGTGAAGGGAATGAGAAAAAACTGAAAGACTGCGCCCAGAGCGGGTGGATGAAGCCACAGTCGACATGTTCCCAATTCGCCGCAGTTACCTGCGTCAACCAAGGTAACTTCTTATCTATACTCCAGAACTTTCTAAACTAAACATCTGTTTTCTATTTTTTGCTTTCTTAAGTGAAAACAAATCTATTTAATTTTCACAACATTTGTAGTTGTCTGTTGGCATATGGAACATATGGTGTGAATGAAGGTTGACTACGTAGACTCAGTGGTTTTTGCCACAGTGTTTTCTTAGTCATATTAAATGATGCTTATCCATTTGTCATTAATATCACCTCATTTATCAATCTATTTTTAGCTCATCTGAACTTATGCTCAGTGAGCTTTTCGGACTTTGTGCATCGTCCGTCCGTCCATCCATCCGTTTGTCCATCCATGCGATGTTAACAGTTTCTTAAACAAATCTTTTCAAGAACTGCTTATCGCAGGTCTGCCATTTGGCAGATATTGTCCAAGGGTTGGTCTGTTCTAGATTTGTTCATGGTATCGTCATCGCAACAAAGGGAGGTAACTTCTGTTGATGTTGGTATTTTTTATTCAGGAATTTTTTTCTCAAGAATCGGTTATCACAGAAGTCTGCTACTTGGAAAATGTTGTCATTGGGTTCGTCTCCTTTAGATTTGGTCATCATATTTTCATGGCAGTAAGGCGAGGTAACTTGGGTCCATTTTTGTATTTTTACAAACAACATGGGTTAGTATCTTTCAGATTTGTTCAGCATCTCGCCATGGGAGCAAGGGAGGAGGGGGTAATTTCTATCGACTATTTTATTTAAAAATTTTTATCTCCATGTCTGCTCAGTCAAAGGTCTGCCAGTTGGCAGATGTTTCCTGTGTAGGTCTCATTCAGATTTGTTTAGGGCATCTCTATTTAGGTAGTTAGATGTGATTTCAGTTTCATTTTCTTATGAGCTTCATTATGCGTATTTTCAGCTCTCTTTGCCTCTTGTTTTTGATGTCAGGCAGTCTCCTTGTTGTTTTCTCATTTTAATATAAAGATAGCTTCTTATTTACTCTTTTTTTAGGTGATATTCTTGAGGCCTCTTTGGCCTCTTGTTAACTAACTAACTACCCATTGATAATTTCTAACCATGGCTCATGTATTGCATATTTCAGTTGCTCTCCAAACTGGTCGGGGTGAGAGAGTCGGGCCTTTACTCGTACGCATCAACCAACAATGGTACCTGTCCTGTGACCTTGGATTTGATGATTTCACAGCCAAGCTGGCGTGTCGAGCGATGGGTTTGGGTTTTGACGATGGCCGAGCCATCTTAGGCTCCGCGTACGGAACGAATAATTTTGAGGATAACTACGATTTGGCAGGAAACTACACAGTGTCCTGTCAGGGTCACGAATCGAAGATAGAAGAGTGTATCCGGAAAATTCCGTGTAAATCAACGACTTACGCATCAGTGATCTGCATGAGATCCAATGATCCCACGGATGAAAGTATGATTTTCTTTTTATCGACCATTATGCGTTATTTGTTTAGCGTTCTCAGCAGTCGACTTATCTGCATAAAACTCATCTTTTGCTCAATTAATAAAACAATTTTTCAATCATTTCAAATTTATGAATCTGATGGAGTTACAGCTGGATCATAAGACTTATACCTTGAGAAAATTCTGTTTCTATTTTTGTATTACATAGTGCCTAGGGGGCAGCTGGCGTAGTGGTTAGAGCGTTTAACTTTGAATCCAGGGGTCCCTGGTTCAAATCCCGCTCTGACTAGTATACTAACGGTAGCGTTTTTCAGGCTGAAAATGCCTTAAACGCCATTGCCCATAGGGGTCGGGGTAGCCCTCGCAGTGTGGTTGTGTTGGGGCTTTTTTCCTCTGACGTTTGCTGTGCTTCAGATGCTCTATATGTCCTCTCTGTGTCGCTTACCTCAGCGCTATGTCGTCATCTCATTGTAAATAAACATGGACCTATCATAGATTTAGCGGAGTGTGCGACATATGTAGTTCATATGTAGACAAGTGGCGTGAATGGAAAGAGGTCAATTGTCTGCCCAGACTAGGTGGGTTTTTCACACTAGGTGTTTTCTCCCACCCCATATAAGTGAGGCTAATCAGATTTTCGTTTTAACCACATTAATAGGCTAGCATTTTAAAGAGCCTATGATGGCCTATCACAACGATTACTTCGGTAATTAGCCTATAAATACATACATACATACATACATACATAGTGCCTATGGTAGATCATTTTGTGTCTTACTCTAAAAAAAAATTAGGACGGATATTTTCTACAAATTTTTATAGAATATATGTCAGAAAAGCTCATAACACGCTACAACCAACAGGCAGTTAAGAAATGATTGATAATGTCACTCTGACGGTAGCCTATATTTTGTTGTTTCCAATATCATTACTGGCAATCAATAGGTATATATTGCCATTTGAGACTCAAGCCAAGGCAATTGGCCATATGAGTGCTGCATGTGTGGTTTTTGATATGCAAAATTGTTTGAATGCACAGGAACCAGACTTGAGATTTTCAGGCTGCCATATTGAGAAAGATTTATACTAAAGCGGATTATATATTTTATAAGGTACCATATATACTCACTGACAAGACGACCTTTTTTCACCAAAAACTAGATTCAGAGTGGGGGGGTCGTCTTCTACGTGAGACTATAATTATTTCAAACCACATCGTCGTCCGCAGGCGCCAGGTAGCGTTTTGCATGTTAGACAGGTCTGCGTATAACATAGCGGTTTGATAGCGGGTGTTGTTTTTACTGTCAAAGATCGTCTATTGCGCCATTTTGATGTCCTATGTTTTTGTTGTTGTGTTTATTCTTGAAAAATTGTTTTCTTTTTCACTTTTTATTTAGTAACGACGAAAACGACATCGCGTGGGACAGTCGCAATTAGATTTATTTACATTTCCAGTACTGTATTATGAATAAAAGTTCGCCTCATCTTATAAACGGGTCAGCTCTAAAATTGACTCATGTGTTTCTTCATGGGGGTCGTCTTATAAGTGAGTTGCCTTATAAGCGAGTATATACGGTATATACATACATATACCTCTACTTGATTCGAGCAAATACTCACTGTGGTGCACATGTCTAAGAATGTAGTCCTCATAGATCTCAGCGACAGCTGCCATACTCCCCGTCAACAACTTGTCACATGACTACTGTTACTACGACACCTGGGTCGAAAAATTCAAATAACGTCACAAAACAATTGAATTAACATTAAAATCATTAAAAATCGTTAAGCGTCATAAAACGTCGAACATAGTGGGCCTGCCTTTAACCACATTAACTATGATAATGTACATATAACAGGTCAATCAACACTCTTAACGAGTATACTACCTGTGGCATTTTTCGGGCAGACGCCTTAATCCTCGCTGCTCATGGGGGTCTGGGTAGCCCTTGCAGTGTGGCACAGTCAGGGTTTGTCTTTCTGATGTGGCTGTGTACACAGATGCTCTATGGATGGTCTCTATGTCGCTTACCCAATCGCATCGCCGTCATTCCATTGTAAATAACCATTTACTCTCATAGACTTATTGGCATGTGCGACATACGTGTTTGCTTGTAGATGTTTGGAGCTAGAAGCATGAATGGAACAGGGTAATGTTATCAGATATAAATGTAACTCGGTCGGTGGACCACCAGCCGGTTATCTGGAGGTCGTGGGTTCGAGTCTCATCAGAGCCATAGGTTTTTTTCTGTGCATTTCTCTCTGGCTATTCAAAAACACCTTGTCTACCCCCCCCCCCATATTAACATCAGATATATTATGATATTTCCAAGCATATGATATGAAAAAGTGGGATTTCGGTGGTTTGAAAATGCCTACACAGGAATTGTTTAGCATAGTTGTTGAATGGGAGCATTTGTATGAACCCAATGTTATTATGAGTGCAATAACCGAAGTGGGCGTTCAGCAAAGTCTTGAAGCTCACTAGAGGTTGGCACCTCCTACAGTTGCATTCACCGACTGCTGAGTCATGTGTTGGTCATGTGATCAAAATGATGGGCAAGTTTATCCACACAAAGCTCCACATAATTCAAAGTGTTAACGGAGAAATTTAAAGTAACAAAACAGTATAAGAGAAATAGAAAAGCCAAGAAAATTTCACATTTGTCAAATAGATATAGGACAACATTCCATTAGAATGTCTATGTCAACAATAGTCAGATACATCTCCGAAGGTCATTGACTTTATTTCACCGAAGATGGTAGCTAAGTACCATTAACACTTTTATTTTAACCCTTAGCACTCTGTTGTCACGTAATTGTACTGCCATAGTAATGTGCTATAGACGGCAGTTTGGTAAGGGTTAAGGCCCCATTGGACTCTCGCTCTGCTGAATGCCACATCCTTTTATGTTAAATATTGTACCAGAAACTTTTTACATACATGTAGGCTTTTATGGTGACTTATTTTGGGAAAAAGTTAGAATTGTCATGCAACATGTAGAAAGGCAGTTGATCACTTGTCATATGACTACTAAATGACTATTGTACTTATATAATAGTTATATGTTATAAAAGGCGATGTATGCTGATTGTTTTATCAATGCAGTAACACAATATTAGTAATAGTGATGTGATAATACACGGTACTTTTAATTTTTTTCAGTTTTCAACACTACTGGAGTTGACAGTCACTTAAGTATTGAGTAGTCGAACCGCAAAATTATAAGGCGACCATCAGACGATTACAATTCATCTCCATGTCTTGTCGCGTAAGAGGGAGGAAGGTTTTAGGTAATGTGTACTATGGTAATGAATGAGACTAACAATTTCATCGACTTTGTATAGGCTAGCTTTGTAAATGGTCAAGGATGGCGCATACGGATGGGTCAATTCCAACGAATAAAAATAGGTCTACATATGTATTAGTTCTGGGGAAAAATGCACAGGTAAAACCTCGTCTCATATTGGCTTTCACATTTTTAATATTAATAATAATTTACAATAGGTTTTTTCGCATCATTTACGCATGTTCATTATCATTATTATGGAGAAGTGGTAAACCATGAGGCAGTGCGCAATGCATCATGAATGATCATCTGAGCATAGAATGGATACCGGTATTTAGGTAATTTTAATTCTCTCGTCATTTCAAAACTGTCGGTCTTTGTCGTACCGGTATTAGCGTGTTGTAGTTGTAGTCACTATTTTTATTCCCGAATTATTACTCGATTATCATCACCTACTCATAATGCTAACTACCATATTAACATGTTGTTTCCGTTGCTTATCTACTATAGCTTAGTTACCACCCAAAGAGACGCCTCCCCGAACTGTGTACTCAACTAATGAAAATTCCAAAGGTACCGCGTTTACGACTCTAAAATTAGGCGCGAAATAAGACCAAAACTGTACAGTAGACATTTGACATAATAAGTCACGTGACACTCGCATTGGAGATGCCGGATATGTAAACCAAAATGTTACCGCCGATGTGTGAGTATTGGAATAATTTTTGCAGTGGAAGATAAGCTTGAGATTATTTCACAAATCTACAAATTCTGTTTCTTAAGATCGTCTACATCAAAGGAAAAGAGATCAAAAGAATTAGGTGTCTTTCATTCAGTATGACAATCACATATGGATCATATTTGCAATTTTGCGCATAATTCAACATTTACATGGACTCTCACATACACCAATATAATGTGCCGCATCGACCAATACGATGAATCCGTTCAAGAATGCGTTGGAAAAGCATCGCAAAAAAACAAATTAAGTATTGTATAAAAGCATTTGAATAAATCCCACTGCATACGAGCGACGAACCTTTTCCTAAATGTCAAGAAAAGCAACGGCGAGTCCATATACGTGGTATACATGATATAGATAAAATCTCCCCATTGGCGACACTACCTACTATAAGTATATAGAATAGTTTAAAATGATAGGCATGTATTTATATGATAAACTCCCCTTCTGGCTCCCTTGCAGGCTCCATTGCATTTTCATTCAATGTACAAAAAAAAATAAAGAACAAATGGTAGCACCTTTTAAGAATGCTTCATCAGTTAATGAAGCATTCACTTCATTTTCGATATTTCAATCGGTGCTACCATTTTTTATTTGCATCGACAACGCTGCTACTCCAATGGATGCCGTGAATGTACAGAAAGGTTGTATAATAGGAAGATTTTTGTTTCGTTTCGTACATAATTCAGTTATAAGCCTCGGTTTTTTCACAAGTGCGGTTTCACACAAAATGTGTCAAAGTGCCACACATTCAAGGGCAGACAATCAGAAACAAACCTAAACAAAAATCACGTGATTGCTCAAAATGGCGGCAGTTTTGTTGATTTAAATTTATTCTTGAGCTTATACAATAACAGTCTGATTGAATATGGGCGTAAACCATTTGTGGTCAATAATTGAACCTGCCGGCCAGCATCGTACATTATCAAATCTAAGCGGACAAACTCTTGCAGTTGATCTCAGTATTTGGGTTTGTGAAAGTAATTCGGTGAAGCAAATGCAAGGTGTTGTTTTGAGACCACATCTGAGGTCAGTAATGCTCACAGCAACTGCGATAGTACCCAAGGAATAACCTGATATTTTATAATAATAATCATCTGAGGTTAAGTACAACAACTTTGAACAAGTGTAGGTACACAGCGCAACTAGCAACGTGATGCTTTTGCCTCTAACTCTTTCCTGCAGCAACGAGATAGTTATTGATATTAACGGTATAATAATTATTAAAATACTACTGATATGAAAAGATGAGGGTCAAATGAATATATCAAATACTAAAAACATTTTCAAAAGCATGATTGTATAATGGACAATAATGAGGACGATGATTGGTGGTTTTGATTGCATATAACGATGCAAAGTACCTTGGCATTGGGGTTCCAGTTGGTTTTAAGCCATTTTTACTAGCCTATATAACTCAGCCTAGTGGGTGGATATACTAATGCAAATAGATACCAGTTAATCCAACCATAGTCTGACTACCGCTGCTTTTAAAACCATTTTCATTTGGTACAGCTTTTGAAATGCTTATGTACCCTCCAAAAACCTTGATAAAAATTTAGGACAATGTGATCAGGCACGAATGTGCCCATGCTGTCTATTGACTCGCTATGAACTCCCTTTATCCTGACGACAGCAAATTTCCATGGTTACCGTGAAATTGTCCATCCAAGGATAAAGGCCATATTAGGGCCTAAAATTTCGATATTTAACATTAAAGTTTTTTGAAATTCTCATACATTTTCGTATTTTTTATCTTTACTTTGAATATATATTAGAAATGTCCTTGAATAGCCACTTGCTAAGGGAACCCAGTCACGTTGACAGAAAGGTTTAAAAGTGGTTTTAGCTTGCAAAATACCACACATTATATGATGGTTAGAACGGGAATCTTTCATACAATAGTATAAATAGTATCTAAATAGTTCTTATATGAATTGCGTGTTTTCAGGAATATATTTTTCCGAGTCTCTCATTTGACCCGCGTTGGGGTCAAGCTGGTATTCGTCGTCGATGGCGATCCACCAGAAATAAAATGGCGTACGATGGAAGCGAGATGTCTACAGCAGAAGATGTCATCTGACAGCGGTCGAGAGCCACGCTGGAAGAAGCGGACGCAAGAACGCGACATCGCGACACGCATCGATAAACCAAAGAAAAGGACTCGATCTCGATTTAAGGCTGTATTAAATGAGGTCAGAGAAATGTTACGTATGGCAGTGGTTACCAGGGGTGTTATTTTTATTATTGTATTTAAAGTGCCTCATCAACTAACTAGTTATCAGTGACACTTTACAGTGGTAATACAACATGGTGTACATAAAAAATTAATATAAAATATCATGGTAAGTGACAAATAAAAAGTATCATAATTGGCACGAAACAGTGAAATTTGCAATTAATCAATACTACCTAGAAGATATAATAGCCTAAAAATACTAAACCTGTACAGTAGACGAAAATCATTATAGAATTTTTTATTTGTTGGTGTAGTTCAGCTGCGAAATGCATAATTTAACATTAAGTTAGCGCCAGTGGTGCAGTGGTTAGAAGCGTTGCCTTTCATGCGAGAGGAGCATTTGATTCAAAGTGCACTATTAGCAACGCTGTCTAACACACTTTACGTCAATGAAGAATACACATCAACAATTAACATAGCATAGAAAACATAGAAATATTGAGAAAGATATATTGTGGAATGGTTTATTATAAAAATATATTAGGGATGTAACAGGGCAATGTTGTACATGCGACTGACATTTAATTATAAAGTAGCACCGAAACCTCGCCTTTTCCGTTTTTAGTTTGTTTAACCTAGAGCTGTCGTGATATTTTAACCCTTATCACACTGGCAAGTGTACATCACATTACTGTAGCAATACAATTCTGTGATAACAGGGGTCATAAAAATGACAACATCATAAAATTTCATTTTTCCCGAACATAGTAGAGAAAAAAATTAGATAAATATATCAAAAATAAAAAAGTTTATAGTTGTAGTGTTATAATACTGTGGTATTATATAGTTAGTATATAGTTATAATAGTTATATTGGCTGAGTGATTTTGGTTACTTTTTTGTGGCTCACCCCGTTTAACGAATAACATGATGATGATGGTAATGTATGCCATTGTTTTTATTATTTTTGCAGCCATACTACTTGACTGCATTTCGATGATAACGCTTATCTCTTGCGCAGTGCTGTGAGATGTTGGACTATCTGGGGGTACCCCACGTCCAAGCGACCGGCGAGGCGGAAGCTATGTGTGCCTTTCTGAACTACTCCGGCGTTAGTAGCTGATAAATTTAATCATCAATTACAGTCTGATCTTATTTAACTGGATTATCCATCCATCCACTCACTCTTCAAGTCTGTTATGGTTACTAAGATAAACTGATTAGTGTCAGTTTGAAGTGCGCTTCCGTTAGGGCTTTTCCCTCCAACATGGCCTTACTTCACATGCTCTATGCATGGTCGCTATGTCGCTTACCTCCCCTGCTATATCGTCATCCCATTGTAAATAGCCATTGACTTTCATAGACTTAGCCGAGTGTATGCCGGATGTGACCTGTCTATAGACATTTGGAACCAGTGGCAGAAATGGCAAAAGGTCAATTGTCTTCCCAGACTCAGTGGTTTTTCGCAGTAGGTGTTTCTCCCCACCCCCTTATAAGTGAGTTTAATCCTTACTCGTGTTAACCACATTTATTGGCTAGCATTGTAGAGGGCCAAGAATGGCTTGGGCACTGATTACTTTGGTAATCAGCCTGAAACTACAAACATACATGTATGTATGTACATAATAACCATGTAAGTAAAAACGTATAGGTTGGTGATTGATAGCGTAATGTGTGTCCATTTTTTTAAGATTAACCTGATATGTCCGAAATGCTTAGTCATTTTGGAGTCATTTTGAAATCGTCAGCGCATTTTGGTCGTTCAAAATTATTGTCCTGGTGGTCCTAAGGACTGTAGTGGTTCCTAAATTAAATCTGTAAAATCGTCTGCTTCTTTGTCTGATGGAGGGTAGGGCGTTCTAGAAACACACCTGCTACCCTAAACAGAGGAGATTGGACAAAGTAGGCCAAGGGGGTTCCCCCTTGTGCATCACAACCAAGAAAGTTACATGAGGAGAGGAGTTTATGGAGATTTGTGAAAATCTAAGGCAGGGCAGCCACATGGATTTCCCGCATCAAAGATTTTCACAAATTTTAAAAGTTACATACAAACCTTGTTCACTTTCCAAAACACTGTTCGCTGAGATCGCAATGGAGCCTACATCACTGAGGCAATTGTAGGTTGTGGATGCCTACATAACTGAGGCAATTGTAGGTTGTGGACGCCTACATCACTGAGACAATTGTAGGTTGTAGATGCCTACATAACTGAGGCAATTGTAGGTTGTTGATGCCTGCATCACCGATGATGGGGATGCCTTTCTGTACGGTGCCCAAACCGTCTACCGTAACTTCACCATGAATGTCTCGGTGAGTTTTTCTACACTATTTCCAACTTAAAATCTATCCATAAAGTAGCAGTCGTTCCAACTTCAAGTCTGTCCGTAAAGTGCGCCCTAAACACGTCAAGACGCTAAACACGACTTTTTTCATTCTTGCATGCAATCATTGCAAGCATAGTGCTACGTGACAAAAAGGGAGAAGGCTACGTGATGAAAAGGAGAAGGCTACGTGACGAAAAGGAGAAGGCTATGTGACGAAAAAGGGAGAAGGCTGCGTGATGAAAAGGGAGAAGGCTACGTGACTAAAAGGGAGAAGGCTACGTGACTAAAAGGGAGAAGGCTACGTGACGAAAAAGGGAGAAGGCTATGTGACGAAAAAGGGAGAAGGCTACGTGATGAAAAGGGAGAAGGCTACGTGATGAAAAGGGAGAAGGCTACGTGACGAAAAGGGAGAAGGCTATGTGACTAAAAGGGAGAAGGCTATGTGACGAAAAGGGAGAAGGCTATGTGACGAAAAGGGAGAAGGCTATGTGGCGAAAAGGGAGAAGGCTACGTGACGAAAAGGGAGAAGGCTACGTGACGAAAAGGGAGAAGGCTACATGACTAAAAGGGAGAAGGCTATGTGACAAAAAGGGAGAAGGCTATGTGACGAAAAGGGAGAAGGCTATGTGACGAAAAGGGAGAAGGCTATGTGACGAAAAGGGAGAAGGCTACGTGACGAAAAGGGAGAAGGCTACGTGACTAAAAGGGAGAAGGCTATGTGATGTTTGATGATTATTTACAATGAGGTGGCGAGATAGTAGAGAGGCAAGAATATAGAGACCACCCAAATGTCATCGGACACGGCCACATCAGAGGGAAGAAAGAACTGGCATATCCACGCTGCAAGGGCTACCCAGACCCTCGTGGGCAGGGAGGTGTAAAGCGCTTTTGGCACGAAAATGCCGCTCGTATACTGGCTAAAGCGGCAATCAGTCCAGGGGCTTCTGGATTTATCCGGATTTTTCTAGAATCTAACCACCATGTGATCTGTCTATCAGGATCCACACGTGGAATGCTACACTGCTGAGGCTATAAAAGATCGACTAGCTATTGACCGCAATGCGTTTGTTGCCATGGGGCTGCTTTTGGGGTGTGACTACCTACCCAAAGGCGTTCCCGGTGTGGGGAGAGAGACGTTTGTAAAGCTTATCCGGACTGTGGAGGTCAAGGATATACTTTTGAGGTAGTCCAGCCCGGATTTTGAATTTTTCTTTCAATCTAGAATTATCTCTTGTTTTTCTCAATTCTTCATTATACCCAGTGAAATAGCACGTACTCTGATTTTTTATTTTTTGTTATCAAATTAGAATTATCTCCCTGGTGTTAAGTTCTCTATTACACCCAGTGATGTTTAAAAGAGCTTGTAGCTATTCTGACCTTAATTTATCAGTAACACATCGTTTATTGAAATTTATACTTCATGGCTAATGGCTCACTGGGCACCCCTACCCGTAATTATCCACCCTTTCCAGGATATCTAGGTTTCATAATAATGAACCTTTATTCTTTTTATGTAATCCTGTAGAGCCTTATTTGTACATAACCATTCAAAATAGCGAAGTTTATTGTGATGTTGTCTATGATCGTATTCATCAATGACAGTATGAGAATAATATGACCATTTTTACGGAATAGCTAGCTTAGTGTGATATTTCTGTTTTGTTAAATGGCATTTCCTTACGAGGGCGCTGCTGTATTTTGGAGAAAGCGGTTTTTACCTGTATTTTTACCAAGCAACTACAATCATAGTGGTGAAATGAAATGAAATTTATTTGTTTAAAGTGTACTTATTAGCAGAGCTGTCAATCACACTTTACATGAAACAATAGCCTAATGGTCTAAGACTATAATGTAATT